>BQNB010046508.1:0-43655 GCA_026074375.1 Tanacetum coccineum
CAAACCAGGCGAGTAGGAGATGTGGGTGATAAGAATTAATCAGTACTTCTAGATACAAGACTATGCTCTATAGGAAGTTATAGAGAATGGTAACTCATGGGTGTTTGTACCACAAACAGCACAAGAGAATGGTACTTCAGTTACAAAGATGTATGTGCCTGTAACTGCTGAAGAAAAGACCAACAAGAAGAATGATGTGAAGGCCAGAAGCTTGCTACTCATGGCTCTTCCCAATGAACATTAACTCACATTCAGTCAGTACAATGATGCTAAAACAATGTTTGCTGCCATTGAAACACAATTTGGAGGTAATGAAGCAACTAAAAAAACACAGAAGACACTTTTGAAGCAACAATATGAAAATTTTAGTGCATCAAGCGCAGAGTCTCTTGACTGTATCTTTAACAGGCTTCAAAAGATTGTCAGTAGGCTTGCATTTTTGGGTGTGGTCATCGCTCAAGAAGACTTAAATTCAAAATTTTTGAGCAGCTTGCCCCCTGAGTGGAACACTCATGTTGTAGTCTGGATGAATAAGCCTGAAATTGAAATAATGAGCATTGATGATTTGTACAACAACTTCATAATTGTTAAACAAAAGGTAAAGAAATATGTTGCTGCAAGTAGTGGTGCTCAAAACTTGGCCTTTATGACTGCTCCAAGCACTAGCAGTACTAATGATGTTAACACTGCTAGTCCTCAAGTTAGTACTGCTAGCCCTAATGTTAACACTGCTAGTCCTCAAGTTAGTACTGCTAGCCCTAATGTTAACACTGCTAGTCCTCAAGTTAGTACTACTAGATTCAATGATAATGCTATGTACGCTTTCATGGTTGAGAATCCCAATGGTTCTAATCTTCTACATCAAGACTTAAAGAAAATTCATGAAGATGATCTGGAAGCAATGGATTTGAAGTGGCAGCTCTCTTTGCTAAGTATGAGGGCAAAGAGGTACTATCAGAGGACAGGCAAGAAAATTTTCATTAATGCTAATGACACTACTGGGTATGATAGATCCAAGGTAGAGTGTTTCAACTATCATAAGGTAGGACACTTTGCCAAGGAGTGTAGAGCACCAAGAAGCAAGGAAGGTCAGTTCAAAAATCAAGACAACACCAGGAAGCAAGGAAACAATGAAGACACATCCTCAAAGGCGATGTTGGCTATAGATGGTGTAGGCCTTGACTGGAGTGATATGGCAGAAGAACAAGTTCAGACAAACATGGCTCTAATGGCATTTTCAGACTCAGAGATATAAAATGATAAAACTTGCTCTAAAACTTGTCTAAAAAACTATGAAACTCTTAAGAAACAGTGTGATGATTTGATTGTTAAGCTTAATCAAACTGAATTTACAGCAGCTACTTATAAAAGAGGTTTAGCAACAGTAAAAGAACAACTTATCACATATAGAAAGAATAAGGTTCTTTTTAGGGAAGAAGTTGCAGTTCTTAAAAGAGAAGTAGCTTACAAAGACTATGAAATAAATGTACTTAAAAGTGAGTTTGAAAAAGTTGAGCAAGAAAAAGAGGGTATTAAATTTAAAATTGAGAAATTTGATAAAGCCTCAAAAGACCTAGACAAGTTGTTAGAGAGTCAGATAACTGACAAAAGTAAAAAGGGTTTGGGGTATAGTGATGTTCCTCTACCTCATCCTTTAATCTATAATAGACCTAAAAAGCTTGATCTGTCTTATTCTGGTCTTGATGAATCACATGAGCCATGAATCAAAGGGTAATGAACTCATTATAATAAAAAGAGGCAACTGATTTTTGTGATAAGAAATCAGATAGATTCTAAAGGAAAATTCTAATAACTTCTTTGGTAAAAGAACAAGTTATCAAAAAGATTACAAGTAGCTTTGTTGAGTCTTCAGCATTAATGTTGATAACGAAAATTGTTTTTCCTGTTGATAAAAAAGGTAAGAGTCTGTCAAACCTAAAAATCATGAAAAACCAGTTAAAAAGTCAGTGAGGTATGCTGAGATGTATATGTCATAAACTCCTAGGGGGAATCACAGAAGGAAGATGGAATATTTATCAGTCAGGATAAATATGTAGCTGAGATTTTGAATAAATTCAACTACACTGATGTGAAGTCTGCTTCAACTCTAGTTGATTCAGAAAAGTCTTTAGTCAAAGATAGAGATGCTGATGATGTTGATGTACATCTCTATAGATCTATGATTGGGTCTTTGATGTATCTTACAACATCTAGGCCATATATTATGTTTGTAGTATGTGCATGTGCCAGATTTCAAGTTACTACAAAGACATCACATCTCTTAGCAGTCAAGAGAATTTTTAGATATTTGAAAGGCAAACCAACTTTAGGCCTTTTGTATTTTAGGGATTCTCCATTTGAACTAGTTGCTTATACTGATAGTGATTATGCTGGAGCAACTCAAGATAGGAAGTCTACTACTGGAGGTTATCAGTTTTTGGGAAACATGTTGATATCTTGGCAGTATAAGAAGCAAACAGTGGTTGCCACCGCTACAACTGAAGCTGAATATGTGGCTGCTGCTAGTTGTTGTGGACAAGTAATCTGGATTCAGAATCAATTGCTGGATTATGGGTACGATTTCATGAATACTGTCATTAATATTGACAATAACAGTACTATTTGCATTATTGAAAATCCTGTTCAACATTCTAAAACAAAACATATAGAGATTAGACATCATTTTATAAGAGATTGCAATGCTAAAAAGTTAATTCAAATGGTTAAAATTCATACTGATCATAATGTTGCAGATCTTCTTACAAAAGGTTTTGATGCAGGAAGGTTTCAGTACTTGGTCTCAAGTATTGGAATGCTTAATCCTTAAATGTCTACATCTCTTTATGTCTTTGTAAAAGTTTTGTAAAGGATTAGTACTGTTAGTCTTGTCAATTAGTACTGCTAAGTATAATTAGTACTGCTAGTTATACTTAAGACTGCTTGTTAAAACTGTTGGTCATACTTAATACTGTCAAAAAGAAAATACTTTGGATTGTGTATTTTTGGCTATGGACTAACACTTGCAGGTAAAGCATATTGAATACCTGATGTTGAATGCTTCACCTCTGAAGAATTGGTTGAGGGAAAGTTAATGTTTTGGATAACAGTTTTTAACTTTTATTCATGGGTTATGCATAAATATGGATCCTCATGAATTCTCACATGTCTATCTAGTCTTTTCTAGTGTGCTTGTGATGAATAGAGGCATGTTGTTGTATAATTATTGAAGACAGAGTTAATACTGTTAGACATCTGTTAATACTGCTAGGCAGAAAATTACTACTGCCAGGCAAAAGATAATGCTGTTGGGATGACATGAGAGCCAAAGTTACAACTGTTGAGCAAATTCTTATCCCTTGAAGCATTGTTTGAGGGGAGGCTACTTATGTCAATATACAGTCAAAGCATGGATGGAAGGATATGTTATATCAAAAGTGTGTTAAAAAGAATCAAAAACATCTAGGCATGTCAAAAGAGGTCGGGACACCAAGATACCTCAGTCTAGTGGTCCCCCTGTAAAGGTTGGTGATGAGGCTGTCCATAAGGAGTTGGGTGACAGAATGGAAAGGGCTGCCACTACTGCTTCTAGCTTAGAAGCAGAGCAGGACAGTGGTAACATCAAATAAGACCCAATCCATGGCAACACTTAATGGATCAAGTCCTTAGGGAATTGGTTCAGGTAGTGGTCCCAGGTGCCAAGATACCATATTGGGGGATGTGGATGCTCAAACTAGGTTTGAGACTACATCTAAACAGTCCAATGATCCACCTCTCTCAAGAGGTTACACACTTGGAAGTGGGGAGGACAGTATGAAACTATTGGAATTGATGGAACTTTGTACAAAACTGTCAAATATGTTGCATAAAAACAGAAAGAGTGATTTGGTGAGCCAAAAGAAATGAGAGATTAAGTGAGCTTAAAAATAGAAAGAGAGATGTGTGAATAAAAACATAAATGAGTGATTATGTGAGCAAAAAGAATTGAGAGATATTGTGAGCATAAAAACAGAAAGAGAGCTTGTGAGAAGAATCAATTGATGATAGAAGTCCTTTTTGGAAAGAAATTGAAGTTAGTGCTGGTAACTTAAAACTTAATGTTGTTAGGCTAATATTAGTACTGATGAGTGACCGTTAGTACTGTTTGAGCCATAACAGATTTTCCTTCTCTAAATATAGCCGTTGTGATATTTCTGCCAACTACTTCGTCTATAGGTTTGACTAATTAGAGAATTCATGATCTTTCTATATAAACATAAGATTTCTTCAAGATAAGTACAAATCTTATTCAATCGGTGATATATTAAAACCTTAAAATCTCTCTCTTATCTCAATTACCTCTACCAAACACTCATACTCTCTCCCGCGACCATATCCCAGAACCTTAATTCACTTTCTATTTATCAAATGGCGAGTTTGGAATTTTGTGACAAGCATAACATGGTTGCATACTTAGTGAAGTCAGAAGGAAGTGAGAGGTTTCATCAAATCATTGATTTTCTAACTACAAGTCACATCAAGAATGCCCTCACTGAATGCCCAACCCTTTATGCTTCTCTTATAGAATAATTTTAGAAAACTGCTACTTTGAGCACAAATGAGGATGGAGTCAGGGGAATCACTGCTACCATAGATAGGAAGGTCAAGATATTTATTTCTGAGGCCGCCATTAGAAGACATCTCAAACTTGAGGATTCTGAAGGTCTTAAAACTCTACCTAGTGCAAAAATATTTAAGCAACTGGCTGTCATAGGGTATGTAATCACTTCTGATAGCCTAACTTTTCAAAAGGGGCATTTTTCCCCTCAGTGGAAATTCTTCATTCATACCATTCTCCACAGTTTGAGTCCTAAGAAGACTGCTTGGGAGCAGTTTAGTAGCAATATAGCTACTGCTATCCTTTGCCTGGCAACTATCCGTACCTTTAATTTTTCCAACTTAATTTTTGAGGCCATGGTAAAGAACTTAAATAGTAGGTCAAAGTTTTTGATGTATCCTAGATTCATTCAAATCTTTTTGAACAAACGCAAGAGAATGCTTTTACCTCATAAGAGAACCTTTCCTACTCCTACACTTACATAAAAACTATTCAGTAACTTGAAAAGGGCTTCCAAGGGATATTCTAGGGTGGACATTCCACTATTTCCAACCATGCTCACTGCACCTGAGTCATCTCCTTCCAGAATAACATCTTCCCTATCCTTATCACCCCAAACACATCCATCAACCTCACAATCACCATCTACACCGCCATTTAACCAAACCACACCTATTACTGAGGAGGCTGCTCTAATGCCTCATGAATCACCTCTCCAAAGTATTTACTCACTTGGACGTGATAAGGGTAGTTTATCACTTAATGAATTGACAGATCTATGTACCTCACTATCTAAGAAGGTTGAAAGCTTGAAATCTAAATTAAAGCAAACAAAATAGACCTACAATGCTACTCTTACAAAATTGATCAAAATGGTGAAGAAGTTAGAGCAGACAATCAAGACAAGCCAAGCTAGGAGGAGAGCCAAAGTTGTAATCTCTAATGATAAGGAAGTTGAGGAGGATCCTTCCAATCAGGGGAGGAGTTTAATTGAAGAACTAGACTTGGATGTTGGAATTTATTTAGTTCCCCCATATGCTGAATATCAGGGGAGGTTTGATGAAACTCAAATTAGTGATTAACCTGAAGAGCAGTTAGGAGTTTTTAGTGCAGCTACAGCTCTTGCAGATGCATCTAGAAGAAGGAGAAGTGTTGAAAATGTTCAAACTTACATCAAAAGAAGTAGATTAGTTAGTACTACTGATATTAGTACTGCTAGTAGATTAGTTAGTACTGCTGATATTAGTACTGCCAATGAATTAGATAGTACTGCTGGTATAAAGGCAAAGGACAAAGGCAAAGCAATTATGCATGAGTCAGAGCCTCTAAAGAAAATTAAGAAGAGGGTTTAAATACAAATGAGTGTTGATGAGTAATTAGCTAAGAAGGTATTTGAGGAGGAACAAGCTAGATTCAATGATGAATAGGAAGCTAGACTTAAGGCAGAACAAGAACAAGAAAGGCTTGACTTTGAAACAACCTTGGAATTGCAAAAGCAGTTAGATGAAAGAGAAGAAGTTGCAGCTAAAGTTGATCAAGCTCATGATATTGATTAGAGTGATCCTGCTGTTTTAAGATATCATACACTTCAAATAGACCTTTCTTTGTGGCTGAAGTAAGGAAGAACATGTGTCTGTATTTAAAGAATCAAGGTGGATACAAGATGAGTCATTTCAAGGGAATGAGCTATGAAGACATTAGACCTATATTTGAAAGAGTATGGGATCAAAATCAGGCTTTTATACCTATGGGTTCTGAGATTGAGAAGGAAGTTATGAAGAGATCAGGATTTGATCTTTAACAAGAATTTTCAAAACCAGTTGAAGGAGAGATAGTTCAGCAAGATGATGTTATAGCTGAACAAGCTGTGAAAGAAAGTTCTAGGATAGCTGGAGGAAGAAGAAAGAAATCACTTGCTAGGAAAAGAGCAAGAGAAACTCTTAGTAAAGAAAGTGCAAAGAAATAGAAGTTAGCAGATGATACTGAGAAAGAAGAACTTCAAGTTTTCTTGAACATTGTTTTTGAAGAAGAAAGTCTTGATGTTGAATCATTAGCAACAAAGTATCCAATAGTTGACTGGGAGACACAGATTCTAGCAAATGATAAATACTATTATCAAATCAAAAGAGCAGATGGAAGTGTTAAACATTACAAGATATTTAGTGCAATGCTTTATGATTTTGATAGGTAAGATATGCTGGAATTATACAGATTGGTTAAGGAAAAGAATTGACAGACAGAATCCAAAAAGTGTTATTCACTAATTGGCTTTGGGAGATCTAAATGACATTGATTGAACCAAATGAAGAAATGAAATAAGGTAGAATCAACTAATAGTAATAAACTATAAATTAGAAGTACAGTAATTTTTGTAGTAGTTCATGTATTATAATGGATACTGGTTTATGTGATTTCACACTATTGGTAGAAAAGAAATATCCTCTGTACACAAGATATTCTGTCAAAATGTTAGTAGAAAGCTAGAAGTTGATCATCAAAGTGATATGGGTTATGAGCTCATCAGGTTTGTCAAGTCACAATTACAGCATTAGAAATGTGATTGGAAGCATCCTCAGCAGTGCAGACTAGAAGATTTGATTCAGAAGAAACTTGAGATTTGAAGGTAAAATACAAGTTTAGGGGAGGGTTGTTGGGAATAAATCTTCACAAGTTAAGTAACTTTAGTCTAAGAACTTAATACTGCTCAAGATATAACTAACAGTACTAACTAGGTTAGTACTGCCAGAAGAAAGTTAGTACTGCCAGTACTAAACTTAGTAATGCTAGAAGACTTAGTACTGCTGCATGAAGATTACAACTGCCAAAAGATCAAAGACGTATGAAGTGATATGTATGGAATGATTTAATGTATATCTTATATAAATAGAAGATACGTAGAAATCATTATAAGTTTTTAAGAAGATTTGTATTTATCTTGTAAAGGAAGCTCCTTGGTGTATAAAAGGAGATCCTAGGTGTTTGGTTGTAAACACATCTCTAAAAACACCATTATAGCTTTAAGGATTGTTAAACCCTAGTAACTTATAAGACTCGTATTATTCAACATAAAAAATTGAAACTTTTTGGTTATATTCATTGATCATAATCAATCTACCGCATCAACAATTTACTATTACATTCATATTCTTCTAAATACTAAAGAGTAGATTCCACATACTCTTAGTATCAACAAAGTATCTAGCATAGTTGTCTTGAATCTATTCAATACAACTAACCCTTTAACAAGGTTTGCAAGATCAAGTTGGGATCAACAAAAAATTTTGTAAAAAGGAAATAGATTGTTACGGTTTAATGTATTTTGTTCTTTTTTATTGTATTCGGACAATGATGCATCATTCTCTTTATTCGTTTGAGAATTTTCAAAAGGTTCAATTACAAGATCTGGTTTAGACGTTAAGTCATCGTTATAAATAATGGCTGGAAATTAATTTTTGAAATCATCAAAGTAGTCTAAATCATCAAAATAATCGACCGTAGGCCCGGATGATGAAGGCATATGGATTTTATCATTTTCTGAATCCGTTTTCAAATCATTGACAGAAATTATTTTATAAGAAAATGAATTTTTGTCAAAAAATACCGTGTAATCTTCATCGTCGGATTCGTCTAATGATATTCTAAAGTCAATGTTGTTTTCGTTAGGAGGACTTACCGTGGGTTCACACGGCAGTGTTGTATCGGACGTTAATGTATTATCAAAGACTATGACTGGGAATTCAGCTTCAAAGTCTGTGAAGCAATCGTCCTCTTCTTCATAATATTTAACTTTCCTGAATGCGGCAGTTTGCCAATTAAACGTTCGACCATGCCTTTGAGCTTTTTCTTCTTCAAGTCTGATGTATTCCTCCATAGTGATGTTTGGATCATCAATGATAAACCTAAGCTAAAAGTCACAGACAAAGAGCCGTACTAAAAAGTAGGGCACTTTTTGAAAGTAATTAAATGATGCGGGAATTTAAACAAACAATTTAAACACACAATGCAATTAAATACAAACATAATTAAATTAATTAGATTATACTAGCTAAACTAATTAATAGTTAGAAATACTAATAAGAATAAGGGTTAAATTAATTCACTCCCTAGTAACGGCGCCAAAAACCTGATGTGTTGTCGTGTAGGGTTAATTATTTGATTATCAAGTTTTAAATTTATATTTAGCCGACAAACCTAAAACAATACTTTAACAGGTAGTGTACCCGGTCAAGATGGAGTTTCGCGGTAAGTAGGGTGTCGAACACTAAGAGTGAAAACTAATCCTATATTCTATTAGTACTTTAATTAATCTAATTAGTCCTAAGTTAATCTCTATTACTGGTTAAACCTATGCTATATATATTTTTCTAAGATATAGAGGGTATTCAGTCTGAGAGACAGGCACAGGTTTTGGTGGTAACAAATATTATTTCAATACACAATAAACCTCAAGAAGAAAAATCAAAAAGATAAAAAAACGGTAGAAGGGTTGTGGTGGGGTGTTGGGTGTGTGTGTGTGAGGGGGGGGGGGTAAAAATAAAGAAATTGGGGGGGGGGGGGTTAATAATGGGGGGGGGGTTTTGATTAAAATAATATATTTTTTTGCAACCAAATGATAGAAAACTGTATTAGCCATATTAAATCTAGTTAAATGTTGGTTTGTTTGTTTTAGTGCAATGATTTACTTATCTCGAAGCGGCATATCATTCTTAAGACTTAGGCGGGACATCATCCTAAGACCTAGACACGATTGAATCCAGGGTTCCACAATTAACGCATCGTCATCAAGTATCCTTTAGTTTAATTATAAATCTAACTTAGGGAATCAAAGCAATGGTGATCTGTTAAAAACCCTAGTCCTATCGGGACTTTTTTTGTCCCACTTATTGCGTGATAGTGTTTTATATACTGGTAGTCCACTATTCGAGTCTTTACCAATTAATTAAGAACATGATTGCTGAAGCATACGGGTCACCTACCAGTCCAACTAAGCTCATAATTAAAAGGTAAAGATAGAACGTTATTTGTGATCCTATTGGTCCAGTAATATAAAACACGATATGGAGAGCTATCCCAGTATCTAGATTACTAGTTAGGTATCACTAGACCCGGTTGAATGATAGGTCGCATATTCAAGCACATAAACAAGTATTTGGTGATAAACATAATTAAACAATCAATAATTAATTAAGAAACTGATTTTAAAACAAACCAAACATAAACTTTCATTAAGATGGCTAATACCCGAGGGTATTAGCCCACAACCATTGTAATTATACAAGCGTAATCAAACAATTAAAATCGAACAATTAAGAGAGTAAAAATTACATGATGTTTTCTATGGATTCGTAATCAATGCTTGACCTTGGTGGCTTCTCTTCTCTTCTGAAATTCGTATTTTATGAGTATGGTATAAAGAATATGATTTTTGGTATGTGCTTAATTACACATACCTTTTCCATTAAAAACGGACTTAAATGACCAAAAACGTATCAAAAATACACTGTATTTGTATGTTTTGCATTCGTATTGTGCAGGAAACGGATATCTCACAAAAGGACGAAAAACAAAGCCAAAAATGACAAAACTGAGCACGGAATGGAAAAGTGTGTAAAGACAAAGCCAAATCGAAGCCAAAAGTCAATCATGTCAAAAAGTCATCAGAAAAGTCAAACAGTCAAAGTCAAAGTCAACCCCGACAAAGTCAAAGTCAAAAGAAAGTCAAAGCAAAGAAAAATATAACTTGAGGGACTGCAATTGCCAATCCCCAAAGTTATATTACAAAGGAAACAAAGACAAGGGCTGAATTTGCAATTTAGTTAAAATACAAGTAGAGGGGGCATTTCTGCCAACCCCTCTTACTTGTATTACAAAGGGACTAAGTTTGCAATTAGAGTTATAAGGTTGAGGGGGCATTTCTGCCAAACCCTCAACCTTGTATTACCACAGGGACGAATCTTGCAAAACCATTTATAACTTTGGGGGACCAAAGTTGCCAAACCACCCAAACCTTTCCCTGTCCCTTTTTGTAACTCATTTTCCCGCCAAATAAACCCCAAAACCAACTCACGTGTCTTCTCCCCACTTTTTACCCTGCATCCCAATCAAAACCCCATGGTTAAACATTTCCCCCCTCCTCCACTATCACCACCTCCCCATGTATAAGTGCCAAGTTGGCAATCTCACCATTTTCAAAGGGTTTCGACGGCTGTGATGACTAGAAAAGAAGCACAAAGGGAAATCAAGGGCCATGGTTTGTTTTGAGGCTTCCTACTCACAAAACAAGCACACATTAGTGCTTTTGCTTCACAAAGAAAGCACACAAGAGAGAATGAAGTTCATGGGTTTTCGGCTATAAAACCCCCAACTCCATGGAAGGCCAACCACATCTTTTCTTTCAGTTTTACCTATTTTCTTATGTAATTCAGTAAAAATAGTTTTTTTATTTCAGAATTGTACTCAAGCTTTTAGTTAATGAAAATTCGAGAGTTCTTCATAAATCTTGTCATAGTTTCTTTTATTTCAGCTTTTGATTGTTAAAATTTGATTTTAAAGTTTCTCAACATCTTATTTAACTATTATAATCGAATTTCTCAAGCTAAATTATAGCTTAGTGGTGATTTTGAGTTTAAGTCAAAAGTTTGACTTGAGAGAGTCAAATAAGCTATAAGCTGGAGTTCAGGTCAATTGTGGAAGGACCTATGGGTTTATGATGCAGAATTATGTTGGACTTAGGGGTTTTTAGGATTAGAATCTAGGTTCCTTAACTTTGGACTTTTTGTAAGTTTAATTTTCAATTTTCTGCATTTTTTTATATTACTGTAGCAGTTGCTTATTGCAGCTTATCATAGCTTATTACTGTTGTTTTCTGCTTATTTTATCTTGTCATGGCCTTATCTTGACCTATTTGTGCTTAGTCGACCCTTAGCTAGTTTAAAAAGTAAAAAAACCATTCTTAAAGGGGTGTTTGGGTTAAGCCCCCAAAATGGGTCATATTGAGTTAAAACTCTTTTGGTCACTTTGGCCAGCTTCAATTACATTTTTAAGTTAGTATAAATGAGTTTTTAGAAGTTTTTCAAGTTTAAAATTTGTTTTTAAGGTTTTTGCAAAACCCCCTTTGAACCTGTGGTGACACAGTGGACTCAAAGGGGCTTAATTGTTTAAGCTTATCAATTTAGCTTTAGAGTCTGTTTTTAAGTGCACTTTGGTGTCAAAATAGAATAGCCTAAGTCCCTGTATTGTTTAATGAGTCTTGGTAAAAGACTGACAAGTCTTAGATTTATATTTTCATAAGTTTTAATTAGCCTTTTTTTAGCCTTTAAACCATGTTATTAGCTTGTGAATTTTTGAGCACAAGCTCATTATGAGCTTGTCTCTGTCTGTTTTAGCTTATCTTTGAGCTTTGAGCTTATTTGATGGCTTAAACCAAGGGCTGCAAAGAGCCCTTTGGGTCTGCCACTCAGGGCTCCCCTGGTGCAAAGTGCCAAATTGACAGCTGCTATAAGCTGTCCTAAAGCTTATCATCTACCTTGTTTTCAGCAATTTTAGATAGCTTATAGGGTGTGCTTAAAGCCCCTATAAGCTCAGCCATTGGGTCCCACTTTAAGGGCTTGAAAATAAGCCCTGAAAGTGCCCCAAGGGCCTGTTTGGCCTGCAGCCAAGCTTTGTAGGCTGAATATAGCTATTGCAGCTTAATGCGCCTGTCATTTTAGCTTAATTATTTTTAAAATAGCATATTAAGTTAGATTATGTCTAATGTGCCTATTTGTCCATTATAGTGCTTATTCTAGCTTATTTGTGTATATTTAAATTTTCTAAGTAAAAGCCATTTTTGGCTTGGTGCTTATTTAGCTTTTTAGTCCTGTTTTTATTTGCTTATTTTAGCATATAAATGCTTAATAAGACTAGGTAGATTATAGGACATAAGCTAATTCTCATTTTCATAGCTTATATTAGCTTAACTAAGCCAACAATATAGCTTGTTTTTGCTTTAAGTGAGCTTTAGCATTTTGCCAGCATTTTGGCTTATTTCCGGGCTTATTATAGCTTTTCAAAAAGAATTCCAAGTTTTAAAGTTGCTTATTTTCATTTATTCTAGCTTTTTCATTTTATAAGTTTTTCCAAAAAAAAAGGGGAAGGCCAAAGCCCCGGGTGAGCAAGACTCGAACCCGGGACCTCAAAGCCCTCAACCCTTATAAACATAACACACACTACCGCTGCGCCCTTGGGTCTTTTCTGTTAGACCTTTGGGCGCTTTGGTATTTAAGGGGGTTTTGCCCCATTTGCTTAATAAGCTGTTGGGCTTATTTTGACAGCTTATTTGATAAGCTGGTCAAAACAGCTTATTTTTCTTAGGACCGTCACACTTTCAAGTATTTTTTGTAAATTTTTCAGATTTTTATAAAATCTTTTAGTATTTTTTATAATTTATTTTCTTTAAAAACTTTAAAAAATCATAAAAATTAAAATATTAATCAGAAAAATATAAACTTTTTTTAAAAAATTTTCTTTTTTCATATATTTTGTAGGAAAAATATAAAAGTTTCTGTAGGGTTAATTTTTCAAAATTTCATTTTTTAAAGAACGGGTTTTGTCCCCGTTCTTGTCTTGACTCGTTTTTGGGTCAAACGACCTCCGTTTTTAGTCTAGTTTTTTTAAACTTCGTTATTTGTCATTTAGAATCTATTTTAGCTTTTAAATTTGTTCTAGGGTTTAAATTGCAAAATTTAGGTTTTTGACCCTCGTTTTTCGTGCCCGTTTTAGGTTTTAAGTTTTATAGCTTTCGTTTTTAGGTTTAATTTAATCGTTTTTGCATATTTAACTGGTAGAAATAGAAAACCAATCATAACCTTGTCATATTCAAACATCAATCATCAATCCGTCATTCGATTTTCCATTCAAGCCTCGTTGGGACTTAACGACCCGGGATTCATACTTCCGGTTACATATATATTTTATTTTGTGAATTATTAACCAATCCCTGGTCAAGGGTATTGGGTTGATTGTTTGCTTATATATTATATATATATATATATATATATTATTGACGAATCAATTTTTGGCGCCGCTGCCGGGGAGGCTGTGAAACGAATTATCGTTACGTTTGAAAAATTGTGTTTGAATTTGTGAATATCTCTTTTATTTTTATAAAAATACAAAAATATTTTTCATTTCTTTTTTAGTATATATTTATAAAACAAGAAAAACCAAAAATATAAAAGCATTGTCTTAATCAAGAAATAAAATTCATCAATCATATAATACTTTCACTAAAGTATTATCATAATAACTTCCGGTGAACTTGTTGGTTCCCAAATCGAACAAAAGATTTAAAAACTTGCCATTTGTGTCTCTTACGACGTACGGCTCACCTTGAAAAGTTAAACAAACTAAAAAGTGGGTATAAGGAGGGTTGTTCCGAGGAACTACGACCCCTAAAAGGATAATAAGCTTCGCGCTATTCTTACCCTCCGTTCACCTTGGCGTTTATTTTACACAACAGAGCTACCGTGAAGTAAGTAGATTATTTGGTTGAAGTTGTCCTACCTCATTGTCCGGTAAAATACATTGTGAATAAATCATTGAAAAACCAAAAAAATTAGTGTAAATTTTCTTTTTATATTTCTATTTTGTGCATGCGCACTCGTTCTCAAGCCCGTAAACGTCGACAACAACAAGTCCCGAGCAAAGTTTCTGTTGAATCACCAAATCTTGAGAAACCAATAACAATCAGAAAACGTCCAATCCTCCCATAGTTTTACGATGGACGGATAATCAAACAAATGGCGCAATTACTCCGAAGCACCCACCGAGGGTTACGAGAATCATCATTGTTCCCGAAATTACCGCAAACAACATTGAGATTACAAAGCATGGTCTACTTAATCTTGTTCAAAACAAGCAATTTTTTGGACATGATAAAGAAGACCCACATGCTCACATCTGATATTTCAACAAGATCACTTCTACGATGAAGTTCCCGAACGTCCCGAGTACGTCGGTTAAGCTTATGCTTTTCCTATTTTCCCTCGAGGGAGCAGCCCGGATTTGGCTTGAAAAAGAGCCCCCTCGATCGATTCTTACATGGGATGATCTTGTTTCGAAATTCATTAACAAATTCTTCCCTCCCTCTAAAACAACAAATCTTCGAAATGAAATCACGAGATTTCAACAAAAATTTGATGAAACGTTTTACGAGGCATGGGACCGATTCAATGATCTTCTTAGGGGATGCCCGCATCATGGGTTTTTAGAATTGCATCAACTCGATACATTCTATAATGCCCTAAATTTAAATGATCAAGATTCATTGAACTCCGCTGCGGGTGGTAACTTTTTGGATAAAATGCCTCGAGAATGCCTAAAAATCATCGAGAGCAAGTCCAAAGTTTGTCAATCCCGAAGCAAGCATGTGTTTTCCAAAGTGAGACGAGCTCTTCACCCCAACAGTTTCATCCGATGTTCTGACTGAAAGATATGGTTAGAGCCATAGATTCTCGATACGAAAAACCAAACCCAGCTTCCCGTAAAAGCGGTTGAGCAAAGTTGTGGTAACTTTAGGGTGGACATATATTACCAAAATTGTCCAGCCCCCGATGGCAACAATTATCGAGAAAATAACGCAAGACCAAAGTGTCACAAGCCGCTGCGGCAATTTTCAACCAAGGAAAACGAGTTATCGACCTCATATGGTTGCAATCAAATTCGACCTCTCCGGTTTTCCTCCGTTCAAAGCCTCAAGAAATAATCAAAACAATTTCAATCGGGGGAAACAATTAACAATCAAAACCGAGGGAAACATTTCAACCAAAGCCAAGTTTACCGTCCCAAGTTAATCAACTACCGCTTAGCCAAGCTCCTGTTCCTCAGACCAAAGTGTGTCAAAACTGATTTTTGACAACTAACGACAATGCTAAATGCAGTTCTAGGAACATCAAAACCAAAGAGCCAAACCTTACAAAACCAAATGGCCAATTAAACGACATGCTTCCAGTTTGGTGACTTCTAATACCGCCTCAATTCAGTTCGGGAACTCTCCCGGGTAACACCATTACCAACCCGAAGGAAGATTTGAAAGGTATCACCACCCGAAGTGGTGTTGCATATCAAGGACCCGCGATTCCTTCTACTTCATCTTCTTCTCCGAAAGTAATGAATCGTGATACCGAGGTTACAAAGGACACGATGCTTCCTACTAATAACGGAAGCACCGAAGACGTCCAACCTCTGGTAGTTCAAGTCCAATCTCAAAATCCAACTTCCGAGCCCGTTGTTGATCCCGTTAGTGCTCCGATGCCTAACCAACAAACATCAATTCCGTTTCCTTCAAGAAGAAATGATGAAAGGCGCCGTGAAAAAGCTAACGATCAAATTGAGAAATTCTACGAAATCTTTAGAGATTTGAGTTTCGAAATTTATGCAATGTTACGGATGCCTTGACCCTTATGCCAAAATTTGCCTCGACTCTAAAAACTTTAATCGGAAACAAAGAGAAGTTGAGTGAAATGGCTAGAACTCCATTGAACGAGAATTGCTCAGCAGTCATCCTAAACAAGTTACCGAAAAAACTTGGAGACCCTGGCCGATTTCTTATTCCATGTGAATTTTCTGGGATTAATACATGCAACGCCTTGGCCGATCTCGGCGCAAGCATTAATCTTATGCCATATTCCGTCTGGAAAGATCTCTCTCTTCCCGAACTAACCCCAACTTGCATGACGCTAGCTTAGCGACTTTCAATCATTTGAACCGATCGGTACGCCAAAGACGTCCGTCAAAGTGGGAAAGTATCCCCCCAAACCCCCGGAAAGTTCCAGTTTCCAGCAGATTTCGTGGTCGTAGATTTTGAACCAGACCCCCGAGTACCTTTAATTCTCGGGAGAAGTTTCTTAAAGACCAGTCGTGCATTGATAGATGTTTACGAAGGTGAAATAACCCTTCGTGTTGGCAAAGAGGCCATCACCTTCAATCTGGACCAAACTTCGAGATACACGGCTAATTACAATCATATGACGGCGAACCGAATCGACGTCATTGAATTGGCAAGTGAAGAATACTCGCAAGAAGTTCTAGGTTTTTCTGATTCAGTTGCATACGGTAATCCTTCTCCGGATTACGATCCAATTGTTTCAAATTCTTCACCAACACTAACTCCTTTCGGGGATAGTGATTTTCTCCTTCTCGAAGAAGCAAATGCTTTTATAGCTATCGATGACGAGCCAATTTCACGGGAAATTGATGCTACTTACTATGATCCGGAGGGTGACATTCTTATTCTGGAAGCACTTCTCAATAGTGAACCATTACCTCCTCTTCCGAATCATAAAGATTATTCGCCCGGAATCCGGGAAGAACTTAAAGTTGTTGAAGCTAAAACCGTTAAATCATCATTTGAATTAGCTCCCGAGGTTGAACTCAAGGACTTGCCACCTCATTTAGAATACGCATTTTTGGAAGGCGACGACAAGTTGCCCGTCATAATTGCGAAAGACTTGAAGGATGAGGAGAAGGCAGCTCTTATCAAGGTTCTAAAGTCCCACAAGCGAGCCATCGCCCCCCCCCCCCCCCCCCCCCCCCCCCCCCCCCCCCCCCCCCCCCCCCCCCCCCCCCCCAAAAAAAACCCCCCGGGCATTGGAAACTTCCTCCGATATAAGGGTGTGATCCAAAGTTTTGTACTCACAAAATCTTATGGAAGAGGACTACGAACCCAACAGTTTCAAGTCAAAGATGGGTAAACCCAAAAATCCATGACGTCATCAATCCATGACGTCATCAAAAAAGAGGTTGAGAAACTTCTTGACGCCGGATTAATTTATCCGATCTCTGACAGTCCATGGGTAAGCCTGATGCACTGTGTACCGAAAAAGGGTGGCATGACCGTCTTTAAAAATGATTAAAATGATTTAATATCGACTTGATTGGTCACAGGGTAGAGAGTGTGCATTGACTATAGAAAGTTGAATGAAGCTACCCGAAATGACCACTTTCCATTGCCTTTCATGGATCAAATGCTCGAAAGACTCGAAGGACCAAGAAAAGACAACATTCACTTGCCCATACGGAGGTTATTTTCAGATTCCCATAGACCCGAAGGACCAAGAAAAGACAACATTCACTTGCCCATACGGAACGTTTGCCTATCGCCGCATGCCTTTTGGGCTATGCAATGCACCTGGCACGTTTCAACGATGTATGATGGCAATCTTCCATGACATGATTGAAAAAACAATGGAAGTGTTTATGGATGACTTTTCAGTCTTCGGGGATTCCTTCTCTACATGCCTATCCCATTTGGAAAAAATGTTAAAACGGTGTGAAGACACCAATTTGGTCCTAAACTGGGAGAAAAGCCATTTTATGGTAAAGGAAGGCATTGTTCTGGGACACAAAATCTCTAAGTCGGGAATTGAGGTCGACCGAGCTAAAGTTGACGTTATCGCCAAGCTCCCTCACCCGACTACTGTGAAAGGTGTCCGTAGTTTTCTTGGGCATGCCGGTTTTTACCGACGTTTCATACAAGACTTTTCAAAAATAGCCCGCCCAATGACTCACCTGCTTGAAAAAGAGACTCCATTTTTCTTCTCAAAAGAGTGTATCGAATCCTTTAATACACTTAAAAGAAAATTGACCGAGGCTCCAATTTTGATTGCTCCCGACTGGGACTTGCCCTTCGAACTCATGTGTGATGCAAGCGACTTTGCAATTGGGGCAGTCCTAGGGCAACGAAAAAACAAGCATTTCCAACCAATTCACTATGCCAGCAAAACAATGACCGAAGCTCAAGCACACTACACTACGACCGAAAAAGAATTGCTTGCCGTAGTGTATGCTTTTGAGAAGTTTCGGTCATATCTCATTTTGTCCAAGAGCATAGTGTATACTGACCATTCTGCTATAAAGTATCTCTTAACTAAGAAGGATGCTAAGCCAAGACTAATGCGGTGGATCCTTTTGCTCCAAGAATTCGATGTTATCATCCGAGACAAAAAAGGAGCAGAAAATCTGGCCGCCGATCATCTTTCCAGACTTGAGAACCCTCATCAAGATTCGAGAACAAGGAAATCACGGAAACATTTCCCCTCGAAACTCTTGGATCAGTTGCTCTTCGCGTTGATAGTACCCCATGGTTTGCAGATTTCGCAAATTACCATGCGGGGAATTTCATTGTCAAGGGAATGTCATCCCAGCAGAAAAACAAGTTTTTCAAAGATTTCAAACACTACTTCTGGGATGACCCCTTCTTGTTCAAAATATGTGCGGATTAAGTGATCCGACGGTGTGTGCACGGCAAAGAAGCTCTCGACATCCTCGAAGCTTGCCACAATAGACCCACGGGGGGACAACACGGTGCAAATCTCACCGCCAGAAAATATGGACCTTTGATGCTGGAGTTTCCTCTTGCCCCCTATCTACAAAGATGCATCACGAGTTGGTTATAAATTGCGACTCGTACCAACCGACAAGGAAAAATTTCATATAGGGATGAGAAGCCTCAAAATTCCCATCTAAGTTTCGAACAATCTTTGACGTTTGGGGCATTGAATTCAATGGCTCTCCCGTCTTCCACCGAGGGACAAATAGATACCGTGGCGGTCGACGACTTGTTAAAATGGGTTGAAGTGATAGCGCTCCCCACCAACCGACACTTGAGTTGTTTGCAAGTTCTTAAATCTCTCTTTCGCCATATATTCATGCCCTCGAGCTATCATAAAGTGATCGCAGAACCCATTTTTTGCAATGACCAGTTTCAAAGGTCATGCTTAAATTCCGGATCAACTCATCGGCTCTCTCACCGCCGTATCACCCATAAACAAGAGGCAATTGAGGTATCCAATCGTGCTTAAAAACGAATTCTTAAAAGGGCAGTGCAAGAACCGTGCCTCCTTGTCGTACAAATTAGATGAAGCTCTCTAGGGGCCCCCCCCCCCCTTCTGTACAGCTTACAAAACACCCATCAGTGTACTCCTTACAAGCTCGTGTGTGGGAAAGCGGCATGTCATCTACCGATTGAGCATCGAGCACAAAGCTACTTGAGCCTTGGAAGCATGCTAAGCATTGACCTCGAGACCGGCGAGTGATCACCGCAGAAGTTTCAACTCAATTAGAACTAAACGAACTTTCTATGTCATCCCTCTCTGAGAACTTTTAATTTACAAGGAGAAAAACTCTCTAGAGGATCCATGACGCCAAGATCAAAAACCGTTTTTCAACTCGTCGATCAAGTCCTCCTCTTACCCATATTACAAAGATGTTCTCGGTAATGTGAGAGATCCCGTTGGTCTAGACCATTCACCATTGCCCCAGATTTTCATATGCACCGCGTCAGTTAATCCCACAAACTCCAGGCCAAACTTTAAGGTCTATAATCGGTCCATCGAATTAACGTCACTACTTTGGACAGGGCTAATGTACCAAAATTGGTTGTCCCTGATCTCCAAACCTTCCCCAAGGACAAATGAATACGGGGATTGGGTCAATCTTAGTGACCCTAGACAAGCGCTTCGTGGGAGGCACCCTATGCTTATCCGTATTTATGTTATGTAGTAATGAATAAGTATTTTTGTTGTGAGGAAGCTTGCCTTTTTCCTTTTCCGTGTTTTGTATTTTGTGTTGTATGTCCAGGATGTCCCGGATTTTTGAAGCCTCTCGTACTCGCGGTTTTGTCCTTCGATCACAAGAGCTTCAAAATCCTCAGCTTCATTTTGGGAATTCCGATATCCAAATCTTATCGATTAACGTTTATCTTTAGCATAATTCATAAACGGCTAGGGATTTACTGAGCACAGACACTCCCTCGTAAAATATTGCACAATGTTTTCATTCTAGTATGGGGGGAATCTTCGATTGATTATGCCTACAGCTGTTGCGTTTCATGTAATCCCGTTCTACTTACACCAACATTTCAAAAAAATGAAAAATTTCAAAAATAAAATAAGTGTTTTGACACCATTATTGACTTTCCTACTGGGTAGAATAAGAATAAATTTTGACTCGATCGAGCGTGTTGAGCTCTAGCTTGTCCTTAACTTTTAGACTAAGCATTCGCGAATATTCGCGAAGAACGAAAAATGATATGTTTAATTATGAATGTGAAGCATAAACTAGAATTATCCTGGAAATCTCTAAGAGCTCATGTGTGTACTTGTCGCTTTTTTCTCCCCATCAAGCTCTTAACCTGATTACTATACTGCTATTTTAGGGAGATTAAACTTCAAATCAATAATTCTTATTAGTTATTAGCAACTCACTTAGCCTTGTTCAATTTATACTTGAATTTTCAAAAAAAAGTCTTCCACACACATATATATATATATATATATATATATATATATATAAAATAAAATAATGAAAAATGATGAAAAATGAAAAAAATAATAAATATAAACTGTGGGCTGATAAAAGTTTGTTGTATCTTGCCGGCTCACAACCGTGCAACAGCTTCTAAGAAGCACCACACACAACCCCACCCCCCCCCACCCCCTCCCCCAAAAAAAAAAAGGGGGGGGGGATATAAATAAAAAAAAAAAAAAAAAAAAAAAAAAAAAAAAAAAAACAACAAGCACAAAAACAAAAAACAAAAAAAAAAAAAAAAAAAAAACGCAAAAAAAAAACACCAAAAAAAAATTAATAGTAAGTATAAAAATAAGAGTCTTAGAATAGTTGTTGAATATTGATACGGCCACAACAGATGTGCAGTCTCTAAAACTCGAGGGTTAGATTTTAATATATGTATATTAATATTATCTACATAGGGGGAGTAAGTATTAGATTTCTCTTTGTTTAATTTAAATATGCTTTTGAACTTTGACTATTCTATTTTAAGTTTTTAAAAAAGCTATGTGTATACGGGAAACCTGAGAGTTTTTGAAACCTAAGGTCCGTGAGTCCCGATACTAGTCTCTGTGGGGTGTCAAAAGCCTGGTCATTTAACCGCAAGGTTGGGATGTGCAGAGACGAAAGTCGCTACATGGGATAAATCTCGCCTTCAAACTCATTATACTCAGGTGGAACATGAAACATAAAATTTTGCTAAACATTGATCCATGGTTGAAATTCAAAATAGCACATACACCTAAGATATAATAATTATCGGGAGTGAAAAGTTCACAAGTTGCAAATATGAGTATGTTTCTGCATCTTAACTCATAATTGCAGTGATTTCGTTTTAAGCATGTGAACAAGTGAAAAGTAGGGGACGATGAATTATCCTTTTTGGGGCATTTCTCGGATCGAAATGCATCTTGTTTCGATGAGTCCTAAAGTTATAAAATAACGAAAGTCAAATAAGTTACTGTTGTTTGCTCGAAATGAAAATCTCTACAAAACATATTTGTAGGAATAAGAGTATACTATTTAAAAAAATGGTAAGACGGCTTTTCAAAACTTATGAGTCTTTAATTCCCTTGATGAACACTTAGCTACTTTCGAGTTATTCAGTCAAAGGGGACGAATTCTTACTTTTTCCTACGTGCTTACTTCATAGCATTGCGTGAGGACACGACAATACCTTAGTATGGGGGATTTTGGTATGTGCTTAATTACACATACTATTTTCCATCAAAACCAGACTTAAATGACCAAAAACGTACCAAAAAATACACGTATTTGTATGTTTCACTTATATTGAGCGTGCAGGAAACGGATATCCGCCAAAAGACGAAAAACGATAAATAAAGCAAAACCTCAACAAAATCCAGGCACAGAAAGGAAAAACATGAAAAGCCAAAGCAACCGCCGACAAAGTCATCTCTAGCCAAAAATCATCAGTAAAAAAAAAACCAACCTCTACTATTCACGCTTCCCTGCCCCCCTCCTCGACCACTGTTCACAACCAGCCAAAAACCCATTATACCACCCTTCCCCACCCCCACATGGCCTCTTGCCACCATGGCAATCCCTAATAACCTTATTGGCTAAAAGAAATCAAGGGTCTTGATCATTCAACTTGGGCAACACTCCTAATCAATGGCCAAGATTGATTTGGGGCTCACTCTCACACAACAAACACACTTGTGTTTCTGTCTCAGCAAAGAAACACAGCTAGAAGAAGACAAAGATTGAAGAGAGGGCAAGCACTTAGTCGTTTTTATATAAATAGGGTGTCTTGTAAGCCATTTGGCTATCTAGTTTTTTTAGTAACTTAGTTTTCACCTAGTTAGTTTAAATCCAGCAAATTTAGTTCTTAATTTTCCTTGTAATGTTTTCAAGTTAATGAAATTTAAAGTTTCTTAAAATCTGTTTTAATTTCTTATTCTCTTTAAGTGTTCACTTATGTTTCATAAGCTAATATAAGCTCTCATTTAAACCACTTTATAACCTGCTTTTATAAAAATTTACTTAGAAATATAAATAGTCAAGAAAATCTCAAAAAAAGAAATTACCCTCAAAATACCACAGCTTAATATTTGGATGATAAGCTAAAAAGGGATGGGCTTATGAACTCTCACTAGCTTGTTTTATACAAGCTAGAGCTTGTAGACTCTTTATTTAACCCTGTTTAGAGCAAGGGTTTGGTAAGTGCACTTTTTAAAATTTTGTTACTGTAGCATAGCTTATTTCTGCTTATTATTGCTTCTAGTTGCTTATTTGTGTTTATCTCATGCTTATTCATGTTTGCTTTTTGATGTCATGCTTTTTGTTTAAGTTGTTGTTGAAAACTGCCAAAGTTGCTTGAAAAATGCTTAGTTCATACTGCTTATTATAGTGCTTATTCTTGTGTGTTTCTAGCTTCTTCTTGCTCAATATTTGTTTGTACTTATCTGTTTTCAAATCTCTTAACTCAAATCCTTTTTATTCAGTTTAAAAGTTAGCTTTCAAAAATTAAAGGGGTGTTTGGGTTAAGGGTACAAAACGGGTCAGTTTGGGTTATAAACCTTTGGGTCACCTTAGCCACTCTTGGTTAGCTATTTTAAGTAGTTCACAAGCTGTTTTAAAAATATATTTAGAATTTAAGATAGTTTTTAAGTTTTTCCAAAAATGCTTTGAAATTGTCTTGAAAGAAAATAGTTTATAAGTGCTTTTGTGGTTTAGGTTTTTAAATCTAATTTTGTGTGATGTTTTAGTTTTCTTTTTACTTGTCAAATGCAGTAGCATAGTTGTCTTTAGGTTAACTTTTTCTTTTAACAAAATCTGTCAAAGATTTGTCAAGTTTTCATAAGTGTTCTTCAAGTCTCATACTGTCTTTTTAAATTCAAAGATATCAGATGGTAAAAATGATTTCTAACTCATGAAATTTTATGCACAAGCTTATTTTGAGTCACTCTAAATCTGTTTTAAGCTATTTTTCATTTTTGAGCTTATTTATAAGCTACCTTTTAGCCCTTTGGAATTAGTTAAAAAGTCCCCTAGTGCAAAAGCCCAAGCTGACACCCCTTTTTCTTGCTTTTCTTTAATTGAATCTTTAGTGCTAATTGGCTTTCTAGGAAGCCTATAAGCTGTTCTATAAGCCCTAGCAAGCCTTAAGCTTAGGACCCCCCTCTTGGGCTTAAAAATAAGCCCAAAAGGTGCCCCTTTGGCCTGTTTGTCTGCCAATTTTGAGCTTATAGCTTATTTGCCTTTTATGGCTTATCTGTCTGTAGGAGTTAGCTTATTTTGGTTTCTCTTTGCTTGTTAGGTTAGTCTAAGCTTGTTTTAGCTTATTTGGAATTGTTTTAAGCTTATTTGAGCTTATTTGCCTCTTAGTGTAAAATTTTAAGTGTTCTAACCCTTTCTAGTTGTTCTGTCTATTTAGCTTATTGTCAGTGCTTATTTCTTAATATCTTTTGCTTTTTAGGTATAGCTTATTCATAGCTTTAGCTTATCATTCATTTTCATTAGCTCATTAAGTGTTTAACTGCTTAACAGTTAAGCATTTTGTAGTCTTAGAGTAAATTTAGCAAACTGCCATCTTATTTAGCTTATTTCGTGCTTATTTGTTAGATATAAAATTTTTGTCTTTTTTAAAGTTGCTTATTTTCAGATTATTTAAAAAGTTGTAAAAAAATGAGAAATAAAAACGTTGGGATTAGGGGAGGCCCCAAGTGAGCAAGACTCGAACTTGGGACCTCAACCCCATCAACCAACATTTTATAACACACTCACTACCGCTGTGCTACAATAGCTCATCCGGTAGTGAGTTGCACCATTTAATTTATAAGGGCATTTTAGCCCATTAAGCCCATAAGCTGTTTTCAGCTTATTACGGCTTATTTATAAGCCCACTTTTATAGCTTTTATTTTTCCTAAATCCAGTACACCTTAATCCACTTTTCTGTATTTTTTCACATTTTTTTATAATCGTTTGATATTTTTTATCATTTATTTTCTTTTAAACTGTTTTTTAATTATAATAAATTAAATAAAAATCAAAAAAATATTTTTCTTTTTTAGAAAATTTTATTTTATCATATAGTATCTAGGAAAAATAGAAAAACTTTCGTAAGGTCATTTTTGCAAAATTTCGTTTTTTAAAGAGCGGGATTCGTTCCCGTGCTCGTTTTTCGTACTTTCTAGCTCAATTTAACTCCGTTTTCGTTCTAGTTTTCTTTATTCTTACTTTTTAGTCAATTAATATTAGGAAAAGTAAAAAAAATTCACTTTAGGATTAATTTTGAAAAATTAGGGTTTTTAGTGTGTCGTTTTAGCTTCCCGTTTTCATTTTTAGTATAATTTGCTTTATTTTTCCCGTAGTTTTAGAAATTCAAACCCAAATCTTTTCCATTCAAGCATTGTTATTCAAACCAACTTTCGACTTTCCAATTCGCTCTTCGTTGGGGATAAACGACCCGGGAATATTCTATACTACTTCCGGTTTCATTGATTTTGTGGATTTTGATCCTTTTTATATATTTATATTTATTTATATTTATATATATTTACAAAAGGGTGAATAAATCTCTTAACAAATCATCTACTCCTGTAGAAAACAAACCATTTGAATCAGAATTGACATGTTTCTTAGTGATGACATGAGGTTGTGAAACAGTAATCAGATTTGTCCTAACGCTTACTCTAACTTTATTGATAGGCACAAATTTATCTTCCTTAGAAGTGTTAAACGAATTAATCCTAAACATTCTAGGGGTAATCATTTTATCATTTGTCATAAATTTTGATTCTGTGGTGGTAGGTACCGAGTTTGAAGTGACTGGGTTTGACAAATCATTCGTCTCAACAACCTTTGGAGGAACCCGAGTTTTTGAAAATTTTGGACGTTTAGATTGAAATGCATTTGGTTGTCTCATAACAAAATTGTTTCTTAAAGATTGCAAAGACGGTTTCCTCTCGGTTGATTGATTTGCAAACTTAGTATTTACACTCGTACCTTATCAAATAACTGGGCTCTTAGCTTAGCATTTTCATAAATCGTATCATGTAACTTTTATTGCAAAGTGTCAGTTATGGTTTTGGTTTGAGCCCGTGTCACGTTGATAAAGTCAAACAGGTTTTTGTATGTGGTCTTAAGATGAGCATTTTCTTTAGCATAATTCAAAACCTGAAACTCTAATTCCACGTTCTCATTCTCTAGTTTCTGAGACAAAGGATCAAGGGTATCTGATTCACATGGAGTATCCTTACTCTTACCCTTGAGATCTCCTAACTAAGCTTGCAACCGTTCGAACTTTTGTTTTATGTCATTATAAGCTTTATCATATGAAATCTTGTCATATTTGCATTCTTCACATTTTGTGTACCAATTATTCCAAACAACAACATATTCTTTTTCCTTTTTAATAATGGATTTTTCAAGTTTTTCTTTCATACGATCAAGCTCAGTTTGGAGATTCGATGTATATACAACAGAATTACTTTGTATAATAGACATAATATCCTAACTGACAACTATGATTGTGTCGTTATGTGGTGTAACTTTTTTATGATTCAAGTTTTAAATTTATATTTTGCTGACTTAACCAAAAACAACACTTTAGCGAGCTGTGTACCCTGTCGGTAGTAGATTCGTGGTAAGTAGGGTGTCAAACACTTGAAGCGAGGTTAAATCTCTCAATTTATTAATATTTTGGTTATCTAATCTAAGTTAATTCTAATCTAAGTCAAACATATGCTAATCCTATGTTAGTTCTAATCCTAATTCTAACAGGTAAAGGGGGTTTTCAGCCTGAGAGACTGGCACGGGTTTGGTGGTGACTACAATCAATTCAAGACACTTTAACCCATGCAAGAAAATTAACAGAAGATAAAAGAGCGATCAAGCCTAATGATAGAAAACTGTATTATCCATCATTAATATGATTAGAAGTTGGTTTGTTTATTCAGTGCAATGATTACTTATCTCGAAGTGGCATATCATTCTTAGACTTAGGCAGGACTTCATCCTAAGACCTAGACATATTAATTCTGTCACAATCAAAGTATCCGCATAAAGCTTCCTTATTTGTTGATTATAATCTATCTTAGGGATTAAAGCAATGGTGATCTTGTTAAACCCTAGCTCATAGAGACATTACCCACTTACTGCTTAATGGCAATTTATACTCTAGTAGTCCACTTGTCCAACTATCCAATGAAATCATAACATTATTTGTTGAATTATCTAGGTTCATCTGCTAGTCAACTTGTTCAATAAACCAAAGGCAATATCTGATAACTAGTTAAGCCAGAAGCGTATCCTTAGCACGAATTTAGCAGGACAATATTTGTGATCCTATGATTCTAGATGTATAAATCACTATATGGAGAGCCATCCCGGCATCTAGATTACTTGGTCCGTATCACTAGATCCAGTTGAATGATAGGTCGCATACAAAAGCACATAAACAAGTATAAATTGATAAACATAAACAAGCATACAACGATAAATTAAGAAATCGAGATATAAACAAAACCAAACATTCAGATCTTCATAATAATGGCTAATACCCGAAGGTATTAGCCTTCAAACATCATAATTAATACAAGAGTAATGGCTTAGCCAAGGTAAACTAACCGAGTTAACGAATGATACAAAAAACTGAACGATTACAAAAGTATAAGAAATTACACGTTGTCTCCTATGGATTGGAATGCGTTGCAAGACCTCTTCTGCTCTTTTTCTCCTCTGAAAATCGACTTTTGTGGTTTAGGTATCAAGAATATGATTTAGCACACTTAAAACTCGTTTTTGAGTTTTGTATTTATAGGGTTTGGAGTCGGTGTCGATACGGCATATCCAAGGTGTTGGATACGGCGTATTGGGTGTTTTTTAGGGTAGGGACCACGTTTGATATCTTCCAAAATATTTTATTCCCATATAGCTTGAATACGACGTATTGCCTTTCCTGGATACGGCATATTGGAGTTGTGTCCTTCGTGGTCTTTGGTGAGTGCAGGCACAGATACGCCATATCTTCCTTGATGGATATGGCGTATTAGTTGTCAGAACAGTAATCTTCAAAATATGTTCGTTTAAGCTCCAGTATGCGTGCCTTTTAGTCAAGTTTCACCAAGCAGTGCATAATTACTGCAATTCTCAAATATGAAAAATTAAGTAACAATTTTTGCAATAATTATACGAAATGGGTTAATTACATGGGATAAATAATGCTATAAAATAGACGTTATTTGATGTCTTTAAACTGCTCTCAAGAGACACTCAATTTCAAATTCCAAAGCCTTGTGCTTAGCAAGAGATTCATCAGCTTCTTTTACAAGAGATTTGAAGTCTCGAACAAATTTAGTTGCTTCCTTCAAAAATTGTATTCCAAAATTTTGAAGTCTAGCATCAACTTGGTCGACGATAGGGAAAATTTCATCTTTTACAATTTTATGAATCTATTGATGAGCCGTAGACGACCAGTTGTGTATATCTAATGTCATTTTTTGTTTTACAGCACGTTGAAGAGTCATAATTGTGCTTTTTGCCTCATTTAAAAATTTTCGTGCAACACTTGGAGAAGTATCATCCAAAAAATCTTCATTTGGTATCGAAATTGATTTTGAAATAGTGTCTGTTTTGGAAGCATTTAAAAAATACAACTTTCACGTGACTTGGCATTTTGAGAAACAAAAACCCCTGAAAGGTGATTAATCTTTGCATAATTTTCCGGTCTTATTTCTTTGTTCAATTGTTTCATTTATAAGAGACTCTTTTGAGTAAGTTGCAGTATCTTCTCTGAATCATACACAACAGGAGGATCATGCTTTTCTATTAGAACTTTGCCATTATACAAACTCTGTTGTTTTTGCTGAGCTTGCTTGAGATAAAAAGGATTCTGATAACCCAAAGCCATTTTTGTTTGGTGTGGTAAAACGAGTCTGGCTTAGGTGAAAGCATTGCATCGTTTGAATTGATTGACCCATTTTGACCGAAATATTATCTAATTCCTTTATCTTATTCTTAAGTTGAATTTGTTTATCAAGAAGCTCGTCTTCGCGTATTTTGAAATCAGACTTCAACTTTTTCTTTTCTTCTTGAAGAGAAGAAACAGTTGATTTTTCTTTTGAAAGCTGGTTATTTAAATTTGAAATTTCCTCATTCAAAGTCGTTATCATTTTAGCAGAACTTAAGTGAAGTGCATTTATCTTTTTAGTAAGACATTGCTCTTGATAAACAGACTTTTGATAACACCTTTCAAGTTTGTCATACTTTTCTTGATTGATTTCAAACACTTTTCATGATTTTTATATCTAGTAAGCTCAGTGCTTAATTCAGCATTTGTTTCTTTCAAATTGTGATTGACCGAGTTGACTGTCTTAACTTTAGTGGCTAAATTATTATATAAAGAATCATATAAAGCATGTGTTTCCTCAACAGTAGCAGGATGCTGTTCTACTGTTCCCTCACTTTGTTCTACATTAGAAACTACAAAGATAACATTACTGTCATTCTGTTGAACTTGGTGTGGTTCTGGAATGGGTTTGAGTAGTTCAGTATACTGCTCCTCTTGAGTAAACATATTGAATATATCATTATTATAACAATTTTCAGAATGATGTACCTCAGCTGATCTGTCTGAGTCATAGACGGGAGGTTTATCAGTCTGAGTACCCGATGTCGATCCTTGCTGTAAATTTGCCATTAAAATGCAGTTTGCATTGACTTCCTTAATCTTTTCATGATATCCTGCAGCAGCCATGAAATCAAATTCCTCAGCTTAGAGTTGGATCCCTGCCTCTTCCTTTTGAGCAATCAGCAACTGAGTCTAAAGAAAGGCAGCATCCCTTTTTGCTTGGTCTGATTGTGTAGTTCCTATCAAGATGACCCAATCCTTTGCAGTTGTAACACCTTATCTGATTACCATTATCCCAATTGAATTACTCTCAGCCCGTGCTACTACAACATTACCATTCTTATTCGGATTCAGATTCTGATTAGCAATCCCCAAAACAAAATTAAGCCCATTCTGATTTCCAACATTCTGAATACCCAGATTCTGAACTGCATTCTGAACAACCTGATTCTCGACAGTCTATACTACATTATACCCATTCTGATTCCCAACATTCTGCCCAGCATACTGTCTAAACTGATTTCCACCATTACCTCCAACCATCTGCATCTGTCTATCTTGGCCTAAATTAATACCCAGCTGTGCAATCTGCTTATTACGAGGGTTTGATGAAATTCTCTAGCTGTTGTTGGTTGGTGTTGAGTAGTTTAGTTTGAATGCCTTAGCCATTAGAACAAGTGTCATGTTCATTGCAGTTGTGGGATCTGTCATGTCTTTAGGATTTGGCATTGGTTGTTACATGTTGATTGTGTTGAATGATGGTTGTGGGTTGAAGTTGTTGTTGGGTTATGGTTGTTGCATGTAGGTAACCGATGATGGTTGATCTTGGTGAAACACTTGATAGTTGTAAGGATTGTTTGAATTTGCCATAAGTGCCAGAGGATCATGTTCTCTTGCAAGTCGTTCTGGCCTCAGTTCATTTACCTTTGCCTGATTGTATTTCAAGAAATCATACAACTGAGTGTAATCTACTTCATGCAAATCCTTTATTTGGTAGACAATGGTAACATGTCATCTCTATTCTGGTTGTAGGTTGTTTAGGAACTTAAGATTGCTGGCAATCTTTTCTAGAAAGTGTTTGTTTCTTTTGAAATCATTCATTAGCTTTGAAAAACAATGATAGTAAAACTCAATATTCCCTATCAGTAGATGTAAATCTTTCCCATTCATTAAACAACTTAGCCTTTTTGTCTTGAATCCCAATATCATAACCTTTCATCATTTGCTAAACACGTAACCAGATTTCCTGAGCAGTTTCACAACTATCAACAGCAATATAGATATCTTCAGGAAGACCCATGAGAATAATCTGAATGGCTTGACCATCAGCTTCTATTTGTTTAACTTCTTTTTTCAGTAAGTTCCTTATCAGTTTGTTCATGAAAGGTTTCAGCAACAGGAACTTCAAGATCTAGATCACCTGGTTCAGGAATCATTCGTCTGACATATGGACCATGCATAATGGAGTTGTATATTAGCTTTACATTTGGTTTAATCTTTGCATAACGAAGAAGACGAGAAGACCACAGAACATAGTTGTCTTTGTTAAGAATAGGTGGACGATTTTCAGAACCAGTAGCATAAATGTCTTGTTGAGTCGACATTGCAAAAGTGATGTGAAATTATATGCAAGGATCTTAAGTAGGTAAAGTGATTGTTGTTGGGATAGAAATCTAGTTCACGGGATTTTACAAGTCTTGATTAAACTAAAAAAAACGTGAGTATTTCGCAGGATTATACTAAATTAAGAAGAAACCATGAAAATAGAATTGTTGTTGGTGAAATCATTGTTTTATTTGAAGTATTTGAACTTTTGTTAACGATTTGTTGAGCTAAAAGGACTAATGGTGAAATTTTGAGCTTAGAATGATTAACGGTTGATTAAAGCACAAACGAGGACTAATGGTGCAGTTAACATCCAAGTTAAATGCTAAACGATTATTAATTAAGGTTCTAAGGACTAAAAGGGCAAAAAAGTTTCAGAGTTGAGGGTTAACAAGTAAACAAAGGAAGAATTAAGAAATGAACTTGAAGGCCAGGGACCAGAGTTGTAAATTTTGAAATGAGTTTCAATTATAATTAAAAACATGTCCTGCCCTTTTATTTTGTTTCTTCTTCATTGAGATTTCTTAAAAATAAAGACGAAAGTATTTAGCTTCTCGCGGAGTGGTACAGTTATCACCGATAAAAACAAAATATTCTACGATGATCGTAGAAGGAATGCGATCATAATGATATAAGTTAGAAGACCTGCGAACAACCAAATCTCGAAGCCAAAAAACCTGAAACACCTCGAAACGAACTCGCATAAATCTGTATAAACCGCCTGGTTATCCAACATGTATTGTTCGCCTATAAGAGGTGTTTAATTCGCCTAACTGTTGATGTATAATTCGCCTAAGTTTGAGTGTTTACTTCGCCTAATCCAAACGTTTACTTCACCTAAGTTTGAATGTTTATTTCACCGAATCCAAACGTTTACTTCGCCTAAGTTTGAATGTTTTTATCGCCTAATCCAAACGTTTACTTTGCCTAAGTTTGAATGTTTACTTCGCCTAATCCAAACGTTTACTTAGCCTCACTTTTTGTGTAGTTTGCCTTGGTGTTGCTGTTTATCTTGCATGTACTATGTTGTGTGTAGTTCGCATAGGATGGAAACAAAAACGTACTATGTACCCTTTCTTGTCTTTTAACGAACGTCCTTGTCTTTGTCCAAACCATGGACCACAAAAAGATAAGCCAACTAAAACTTGAATAAGCTTGAAAATAAGCTTGTTTACCACATGTTAGGTTATCATTTCATCACCTCAAAACATAAAATAAGAAAAAATGTTAGAGAGAGAAAGAGGGTTTAGAGAGAGAAAAAAAAGAGAGAAAAATGGTGACTTCTATTATTAGAAAATGAGAAGCAACACCCTTCCTAACATGCTCGGAAGGGGTATTTATACTAAAATGAAGATAAGACCCTAAATGGGTCGTTTGGCTTTATCTTGGGCCAAACCTAATATAAATGGGCTTAAGCCCGACACCTAGGCCCAATTAGCTTAAATGAATTCCCGTAAACTACGTTTTCCTATACAAGGATCGGGAATAATAATGACCATCACTTTACATAAAAACAAGGCTAACAATATGGACTCAAAATATTTGTGTGCTGGCTCAGATATCGGATTGGCTACAAAACATGGTTGCATTTCATGCCTTCCATTTTTACTACACCAAAATTACGAAAACCTTATCACCGTAGCCAACAAATTACTATCCAAATTAGATATAAAAATTCTCATACTAATTCTCAGACTTTAAAAGAGATCGCTATAAATTTGGCTTAGATTAATTCATGTCTCAGGTGCAACCATAGAGGTTGCAGAGCCGAGTAAATCTTGCATTCAACTATCCTTCCATTTTGCGCACCAAAACAACAAACATGAAAGATCATCACATCTAAATAAAAACATTGATCTTTAGAATGATTAAAGAATATTACCTTTTCATAGAAATGTCGTTCGTACGATGTCATATAAGGTAAAACACTTCCGTTTTTTACTGCTAGAAATTCTTGTCCCCATTCTCAGACTTTAAAAGAGATCACCATATATTTGGCTCAGATTAATACATGTCTCGGGTGTGACCATAGAGGTTGATGAGTCAAGGAAATCTCATATTGAGCCGTCGTTTTATTTTGCGCAGCAAAACAGCGTACTTGTAACATTGTGACAACTGGTAATTTCGGGTTAACATTTATTCCATAAACTTGAATGTTTTATTTTAAACAAGTAAATAATAGACTTTACGTATAACCGTTAGGTCATCCCGTGCATAACGAGAACCATCTATGGATGTATTCCGTCGCTAGACTAAGTTTAGTTTACGTTAAGCAAGCATATTGACATTCTCATGGGCATGATTTTACAATCATATGCATTCGGTTTTACCGACTACACGTATGTATTTAATGCTTGCATCATTTTGCAGGCATGCATGCACAACCTACCCAACACAACTCACCACCTTTACTTATACCCTTAAACACGTATAAACTTTCAAATTTTCACTTTCCCTCCCCTTTTAATAAGCAAAATCTGCCCTCAATTTTTTAGGAAAGTTCAACTAATATTTTTCACCTTATTTCTCCAACCATCCATAAACATACTAGAAAAAAAAGAACCAAGGTAAAGTCACAATACAATCCCTCCATTTTCATTCCAATTTTAAGGCTTAATGCCCTCTCCAACTCCCCATGTGCACTCCATTCCACTTATAGTGATACAAGTCCAAACATATTCGAAAGCCCCTTTTGACCATTCCTAAACTTGTGCTATATAATGAACTCACTAGTAACCCTCACAACACATAAAAAAACACATTCAAACACTATCATATCTCAGCTCTTCCAAGGTGTTCTAGCAAGGATTAAAGATTTACTAAGGATTGCTAAGAAATTATGGGGATTGGTATTGCATTTTTAGGTTTTTTAAGCTTTCGGGTTGACATTAGTACACTTCATGACCAACATACGCATCATCATTTTGTATAAGTGTCTCATGAAACCTAATTTACTCTAATTTAACATATCATGCAATTTTTTTATATCACCTTTATAGATTTGCTAGGTTAGAAGTCGATTTAAACTTGTTTAAAAAACTATGATTTTTTGACTAGAAAATGGTTTATCTTGTGAGCTAGTTTTAACTACCTTACTAAACACTTTTGGTAAATATATTTTAACCAAAAGATACTTGAATGCCTTAGGAAGATTTCTACACAAGTTTTATGAATTATGTAGTTTTTGGTATTTTAAAACAATATGATAGAAAAACTTATCAAACAACTATAGTTGCTGACCTACGTGGCTTATAACAGCAGTTTGGGTGTCTTAAACTTTGAATCAAGGAGTGTAATTATAGTGGTTAGAAAGCTAAGACATAGGGATAAGTGTGAGAATTAGTTTCGTTGAAAGATATTGAAAATTGAGTGAGTTATGGTCGTTTGAAGTCGGGTAAACTATTTTTGTAGATTTAGTTTTAACAACTATACTAGAAAAGTTATGTTTCTTTCTTTTTCTAAAGGTTTTAACTTGTGAAACCTTATAAAACTATAACATAGTTTTATATGGGTGATAAAACTTATAAAAACGCATGTGCATATAGAACATATCGTTGAGAACATATCGTTATGACCATAAGGCGTCTTATTGATTTAGGTCGTGGTTAGGTCATACCATTTTATTCATGCTTGCTTATTTTACTCTCATTACCACTACTTTTTAAGGTGAGTCTTCGTAGCCGCATTTTTCTTTTCACTCTTTGAGGGAGAATACATGCTTAATTGTTTTCTTATGGACATATGTACTTAAACATTTATGTATAGACTAAGCTACCCTTTTGTGAGTCTTCGTAGCCCCGTTTTTCTTTTCACTCTTTGGAGGAGAATACATGCTCAATTGTTTTCTTATGGACATAAGTACTTAAACATTTACGTATTGCCTAAGTTACCCTTTTGTGATTTTCATAGCCCCTACTTTACTTGTTTTATACTCGTTTTAAACTACCTTGGGGTGAAAATACATGCTCGTTTATTTTAACGGTTCTTAATCAATATTGATACATTTCAAGACATTATGAATGATACAATGGTCTCTAAAACTTTTTCAAGATATTTTGAGTGATATAATGGTCTCATTTATTTTCAAGACGTGGTGAGTGATACAATGGTTTCAAGACATTGTGAGAGATACAATGGTCTCGTTTATTTTTAAGACGTTGTGATTGATACAACAATCTCAAGACGTTGTAAGTGATACAATGATCTCCTTACTTCCAAGGCATTATATGTGATACCATGGTCTCTAAAACTTTTTTAAGACAGTGTTAGTGATACAATAGTCTCCTAAACATTTATCTTTAAGACATTATGAGTAACATGGTGGTCTCTAAAATCATTTCATGATATTGTATGTGATACAATAGTCACAAAATCTTGTGTTCCATACTACTTTTTACTTAACGTTAAACCTATGAACTCACCAACTTTATGTTGACCCGTTTTGGCATGTTATTCTTAGGTCCTTAGTTGCACACTCATAGATAGTATTTTGGAGCATCATACTCGATTCACATTTTTCGGTCTCATCATGTCGAAGATTTATTGCATTACTTATAATGTTTGGTTGTGAACTAAAATCTCCTTTTATTTACGATGTGAACTCTTGAAACTTTGTTCTTTTTTAAAGTTTATTGATGTAACCAAACGTGTATGTTCAAACGACTCATATAGAGGTCGTTCGGTATAACTTGTGACTTTATGTTATGAAAGTCATGCCCTATTATCTTCCGCTGCGATTTGGGGGTGTAACAAACATTATGCCATGTATATTGCCTAATAATCGACGTCGTCTTTAAACAACCTTAAACGACCATGCATAGCCCAATACAAATGAGATTGAAAAGAGAAGACACACATCTCTTCAATAAGATATGTATATTGCCTACCAAACTACGTCGTTTTTAGACAGTCCAAAGCGACTGTGTTTAGCCCAATATGATGTCATCTTCAATAGAGAAGACAACAAAAAGGATGGTTCTCGAAATATCCAAGACTTTTGTTAATCTAAAATATTAAAAGATTTAGCCCTTTAATTTAATGTGGAGGAATTCAAGTTTGGGTACCGGCTGAAGAAGATGAAGTATCCCTGCGGTTGTGGAGGTATTAAAAATGTGTAACAATTAATATAAGAAAATCAATCATCATCAGTAAGTAAGGAATCGGAAGTCTAAAGGTTCAAGAAGATTGAGTCCTCTTATCGGAAGGTAATCCAATCGATCCATATATAACAGATTCAGTTTTACACATCTATTTATCTAATTTGTCAAATCTACCACAAATCAAAAACCGAAGATTCAATGACAACGAAATATTTGAGGATGATGAGGTCAGCATGGCGAGGAAGAAGATGGGGAATCAGTCAAAATAATGTACCAAATTTTTTATACAAAATTCAATTATTTCTTTCGAATTTACCCATCATTATGAGTTATACCTATATACAAATTGAATTTTGAAATTAAGGTTTTGTTATAATTTGAGGGTTTTGTTAATTTCGGATTTTTGTATAAATTTTAGGGGTTTGTATAAATGTAGGGGTTTCAAATTTACCAATCTTTCTTTTTTTGTAGCCCGGTGCAAGAAGTTGTTGATTCGTGCAAAACTGGAAAAATAGTTGACGATGATCGGGCTAGCAGGATGAGGAAGTAGGTATGGAATCAGAGTATTCTCTATCTTGCTTCGGTAAAAAAATCGTTAATTTTTTATGAAGCCACTAGATTATCGAACTCTATTGCTGTTCAATGAGATGATCTGATGAGGTAATTAATATAGATCATAATTGTTAAAGGTAAAATTATCTTCATTTTATTTAAAATCTTGCAAACTTGAGTTCTTCATTGTTGCTACATTGTAGTAAATTCTATGATATGTAGAGTGCATCAAAGGTGTTTAATGAAATGTCTGCGAGGTATTTTATTAATATGTATTAATAAATACTCCCTCCGTCCCATATTAAGTGTCCATTTTTGACTTTTTGAATTCTTTTTTCATAAAATTTGACCGTAAATATTTTTCTTTATGTTATATAATGCTTACTGAAAATTATATCAATGAAAAATATATTCGAAACTCTATCCATTCATATATTTTGCATTGAGTATCATATAACATAAGAAGAAATAATTAAGGTCAAAGTTGAAGAAAAAAGACTTTAAAAAGTCAAAAATGGACACTTAATATGGGACGGAGGGAGTAATAAGCAACAGTGTGTTTAGTCTTTAATTGCAAACCTGGCACATTGTGATTCTGAAATGTAAGTTTTACTTTACAAGCCCTTTCAAATGGTTTATGTCTTCTAATCTTTTTTTTTCAAATAACTAAGAGGCTATTGTTGCTTTCAAGAACTTAGTTTATGATTATTTAATATTTATGCTTCTTTTTTAAGCAATATCGTAAGTTTTAGCTTTAAAAACATGAAAATGGAATGCAACTCAATGTAATGAAGCAGGTTAGATGTTCTTTAGCTTTCTGGTATCACATACCTTTATAATTATATATTTGCTTCTATTAACGTTTCTTATAAAATTATACTATGTTTCAGAATAATCAGGATAACATATAGGTATAGATGTTTCTCAGTCAAAATAGATGAAACTATAAGTTTTATGAACATATGTAACACACATTGTTACTAACAAGATATATTTGACATAGTAGTTTATTGGTTTTCACTTTTGCGGAACCTTTGAGACTTCCTGGAACCATTATCAAAAATATCTTTGTGGTATTAGCTGATTCATATTCTTCACAATCTTCTGCCTATGAAACTCTGTACCATTTTCTTTCATCACTATTCTTGATAAATGTTAGAGTTTATTTATTATAATCACAAACATGTGTAACTGAGTTTTGTAGGTTCTTCCTTTGGCTATTTATAAATTAACAAGTTCTTATAATGATTTTATTTGTTGAATTGAGGTATAAAAGTGAGACCTTTAGTGAAATTTCAAAAGTACCTATTTGACTGTTTATGTTTTAATCTCTATTCCATAACATGATTGATTGTTTAAGATGAGGTGATATGTGCGTCCTTTTATGCAAGCAAAGTTTTTATGAAATGCCTAGGTGAAAATCAATAAATAGTTTATTGTGTTTCCATATCTGAGCTTGGAGTGCTACTTGATGTCTTAAATGACTAGAAGGTGTCGAAAATGCTAGATACAACCCAATATAAACTACTTTTTTTTGGAAAAGTTGAATATATTTTTTCTTACACCTCTAAAGGAAATGCTTTGATAATGAACACATATTTTATTGTTGAATTTTCCTAAAATATTTCAACTTTAAAATGATTCTGTTTGATAAAAACTATGCAGTCTGAAATTTAGGTCAATGTTGGATCTATTTCCATTGTTGTGCGTGGAGGTATATATAATCCAATGTCCTATATTTAACTTTTCTTCTCATATAGGGAAGATGAATTTACAAACTTCAATACTTGGCCTGCAGTTTTATGTTTTTTTGGTGCTCATGATCTTAAGGTACACTTTATATTTCTGCTTCTAATTTAATATGTATATTACATCGTTTAAGTGACAACTTAACAAACTTCAATCCTTGGCTTCAAGTTTTATGTATTTATCAGAAAGTCTAAGTAGGTTTGTCTAATAATACTTTCTATTTGGTAATTGAGGACTTTTTATATGATGCTGCAAAAGTTGCTTGCGCCAAATAATATGATGATAATTGATGACTTTTTAGCAGAAAATGAATGTGAGTTGCTCCCTTTTAAAAAAAACAAGCTTACTTCTCATTATTTCACTATAGACATGTTTTTTTTGAACTTCACTATAGACATGTTGATGAAATACTTGAGTAAAGTTGTTTATAAGCTTCCATGGGAATATGTTTTGTTAATTTCATCTTTTAGGCTTACTTATTTCAAACTTTGAATGAATGTAAAGATTAAATACATGCAAAATTTAGCCTTACGTTAACAGCTTGGGTTAATAGCCTTATTTGGAGAATTGTTTAAGGGTGTTTTAGATTGCTTTTTAGTAGTTTGTTTATTGCTTTGCTGCAACTTTGGTGCATTTTTGTAGCTCCATACTCCTTATTTCGGTCACATATAATTCGACCAGCTTATGGATAGTTTCTCACTACTTAGTCCTATATCAATCAAAGCAATCCCAAACGGACCTTAATGTGCATTTTTATAGTCACTGTTGTTATTTTAACCAAATTAATTAGTCATTAAAGTTAGAGATACCATACCAAAGGAAATAATGTTTGGAATAACAAAACATGATAATCACATAAGCAGTTTTTGTAAGCATTCCCAAACACCCTTATAAATATAATCTTTCTAATATTGCCTTTTTAAATAGACCATTTTGCATCAGCAACTTCAAAAATGATTAATGTACTTATATGTTTCCCTTTTTTTGAAAATAGGTAGTCTTGCTTCTGCTCATACACTCAAAACGATAAGGCAACAACAAGAAAAGACAATTTCTAAGGATCCTGAAGGTAGCACGAGTGCTACAGGAAATCCATATAAAAGGTTGTTACCAAGAAAACGACGATCACAGTAAAGGTTGCCGACCACAATAAAATATCAACTAATACTTCCATAGAGTCACATGAACAAGAATATTGATAATGCAAAAAAGTCTGTTTTTATGCGATTTACCGATGTTGCACTGGTAACTTTGCTAAATATTTTTTTATAATTCGTCCCTCAATAATTTTTAGTTCATATTGTTCTTTTGCTAATTTATATTTCGTACGCGATTATGTGATGTTGCATTGGTTATCAATGGCAAGGTTGGCGTACACTAGAGAGGGAAAAGTGGATAGGTTGGGTAATAGGTCCAAACGGATTGTTTGCAGCCCACATGTTGCATTTTCGTTCAAGACAAAACCTAGGCCTTGCATTTTGAATTCTCATTTTATACCATACGAGTCGTAAACAAAAAGTGTCATTACACTAGGTGTGGTGTCACGGGTCTTTTATGGGCGTATAAATTCAGGGTAGTGTGAACTGTATATTTGGATATAGTTGCATGATATTATGTAGTTTTAAATTTAATCACTACACATAATGTTTCAGCCAAAAAATATACTCAGAATAAGCATTATGCTTTGGCTCCTACATGGACATGTTTTGCTAAGTTTGTCATAACTAAAAATTTGACACATGCAAATTACAAAAAATAGTTTTCAAAGTTGCAAGTGTTTTTACTGATACATATAATCAAAAAATGCTAATTTTATTTTCTTACGTCGCTATTCAAAAAGCTCAGGAGAGCCACCAAGAAACTCATTAACAACTACAAAAAGCTCATTAACACAAGCGGTACAAGACCTCGAACGCGTTTGACTTTCAACAACGTGACAATTTAGTAATTTATTGAAAAACAAAATCCGTGCGTCGCCCAAAAGGTTGAGTTTCAGACATAATCAAAATTAGTTCAATTTTTCTTTCGAGACATATAAGCAAAAAGTTCAATTTTTAATCGAAAAACAAGAACGGTGCATCGCACATTACGTAATGAACAATTATCTACAACATGTGTGCATCGCACGAGTCTGAATAGGGTTTCTATTACATAGATGTTGTTGAGATTAATTCACGTTTCAGCTGCGATCATAGAGGTTGCTGAGCGAAGTTAGTTTTGCACTCAAATGTCCTTCCAGTTTGTGCAGCAAAGCAACATGCCCAAAAGATTATCACAGCCAAAATCAACACCTATGACCACACCTTATACATAACTTATACACACCTAATGACAATAGCAAATAAACAGTTTATACACTTATGTCCATAGCCTATAGACACCTTATGACCACAGTTCATACAACAAAGCCAAGTTTAATGAAGTAATCAAAGCCAAGTTTATCACGTATCTATTCAAGAAGATGCATATATTGCCTTATTTAATGGAGCAAAAACGACGTTACTTCTTAGCACAGTTTATACAACATAGCACAGAGACACCTTATGACCACAATTTATACACTTATGTTGAATAGATACGTGATAAAATTGGCTTTGATTACTTCATGTTCCGGCCACAATTATAGAGGTTGCTAACCTAAGTCAATGCCACACTCAACCATCCGACTATTTTGCGCAACAAACATCATAGCCAAATAAAACATAGTTTATAGCTATTATAAAATCAACACTTATGACCACAACTTATATAAAAAAATCTAACACTTATAACCACATATGAAACTCTAAAAGATATCACACACATATCAAACTTCACTTATGACCACATATTAATTTGTCTTTAAAAGATATCACACACATATCAGACTTTATAAGATATCATGAAGTTTATAGCAGCTTATACACAGTTTATACACTTATGACGACAACTTATAAACAACCTATGACAACAACTCAACCACCACCAGACACCATACATTAAAACACATCTGAGTTGAAACCCAAAATACAAACACATATCCATAAATCTATTAATAGATACACGTATGTGTAAAATAAATTATAGCGACAAAAATCAAAATCCATACCTTAAAAACTAATCACGCCTTGTGAATATGTTGTACGTACCCGTCATCACCTATTTGATCGAAGAAATCACACAAACCCAAACAAACTCACCAGTGAAACCAGCCTACCACCTCTAAAATCACTAACACTCAAAACCGCTGAGATCTAAATTAACAAAAATGTATATAGTTAGAGACAGATTAGGGTTGTGTGTGTTTTTAGAGAGAGAGAGAGAGTGTGTGAAAAAGAGGTGGGTAGAGAACACGTATCTCTTCAATAAGACACATATATTGCCTACCAAATGACCAAACGACGTTGTATCAAAACAAGATCGTTCGGATGACAATTGTATAAATAGGTAATTTAATTCCCTTGTCCATCATATTTAAGTTATAAAACCGTCCCCTTTATTTTTGAACCAAACACATTTTTTATGTGGGCATTGCCCACGTTGGTTCCAATCATATGATTTTTGTTTGCTGGTGTTAGCGAAGGATGGTGGTGGTGTTGTTGGATTATAGTAGTTGGATACGCACCTATACGACTAGAAATGTGTGAGCCTACTGGGGGCACACATGTTAAACACTTAGAGTGCGTTTAATGCTTCACGGAAGTTTCTAAGGTAAACCGTTTGGACCTAAAATGACCAAGACATGATCCTAAGGCTGTCCTAGGTTGTAGCCGACTGTGGGAAGGATCTAGAGGGTGTCTAGTTCATTCTTGGAGATAAGAATTGGAGGGGAGTTGTAATAAGACTCAAAGAGGAAGTCTTTTAGTCTTATCATGAGTTAGGGGCCAGAGGTTATAAATACCTCCTCACCCTAAGCTCATTTACACGACACAACAACTAGAGAAACACAAAAACTCCTCATTCTTCATCCATTAAATCAGACGCAAGCAAAAACCTAATTAGGGTTATATTCTGATTTTTGGTTCTCCTTTATCCTCCTTGTTGATTTTCGGTTATTCCTAAGAGGCATAATCAGGTGTGATTTGATCCCACAACCTTCTCAGCAGGTTTAGGACTTTGGTTATACAGGTTCTCAAGTGTGACAATCGTTTAGAAACGCTTAAGGTTTTAATTGGTGAATTTTAGTCCACTTTGGTGATTTTCAGTTCATCCAATTTTGGTGAAAACCCTAGATATACATTCTGAATTTCGGTTCAGGTTTCAGGGCTTGGATTTGGTTTTTGATTCAGGGTATATTGGTTTATAATTGTTGTTTGGGATACACGTGAAGCTAGGCAAGAATCCGGGGACGTGTTTGTATGAGCACTCGTAGAGGTGGAAACTTATCCACTTTGTTTCATTAATATTCAATTCTTCAAGAGGTATGTTCCCTTTATGTTTTATTGTGTGTTAATTGTATACACCAGATCCATATTCACTGCGTACTTGTAGTTGTTAATGGTTAACAGTTATTTAAATTCCAACAGTGGCATCACGAGCCAACTCGTTTGGTGTTTTATGGGTTACACACATATTAAACACGCTAAGGCTGCTTGAAATCATGTTTTATTTATTGTTTTATTGGAAAATTATGGCAACTATATGCAATACTTGCCATAAATAATAAATAAACACCTAGAATCAATATTAATGTTACTTGATAAAAAGAGAATAGATTAAAATTAAAGGTTGATTTAGCTGCCATGTTATTCTATTCTTGATTTATCTCGGCCTTTAGACTCATGCAATCATGCTATATGATGGATGTGGCAATCTAGGTACTTTAACAGAAAACCTAGTGAGAGTCTTTTGATTCTCCGATTGGGGAAGACTCTTTTGAGAACTCGAGGCATTATGTGATTACTCCTTTCTATACAAGAGCATGTCTTCAATTCTACTCCAATTTTCTGTTTGTTTTAATTTCTTATATGTGATATGCCATGTGATTATTCAATATTTGCAAATGGACTTTATAAAACTCCAAAAACAGACTAATACTTAAAGAGAAATTTGGATTGGACATGTCTAATATTACACACGTAAGCATACTCCTTGTGACCAGTTATGTGTTATTTGCGAAACGGGGGTTTTTAGACAAATTTAATACGGACATTA
>BQNB010046509.1:0-18308 GCA_026074375.1 Tanacetum coccineum
GATCATGAAGTGACTATAAAATTCTGCTATAATCTGAAAAGTTGCATAAAGGAATTTAAGGTATTTAGAGTATAAATAAAGTATGGGAAGTATGGTAGGGTGTTTATAATCATATTATAGACATTAGTATCCATCAATTGAAAGGTTACATGTTTAAGGCCGTGAAACCTTAATCATGCGTAACCGGTAGATTTTGTTTGTGTAGACTTTTCTTGGAATTTGTGTGCGCGTTCGTGAAGTTGAGGTGAGTATTCGTAGCCCATTTTTCTATGTTTCTTGGGGTGAAAATGATACTAAATAGTTTTGAAATATTTTAATAGCTGTGAATAATTGTTTTACTTGGTTTTGGACATTACTTGATATTATATGGCTTATGTGTATGCATTGTTGGATCAGAGGGGTACGCCTACCCATATTGTATTGTGATTTGGATCGGAGGGGTACGCCTACCCCATGTTATGTGAAATGATGGATCGGAGGGGTACGCCTACCCGGGATGGAACGGAGGGATACGCCTATCCCATGTTTGTGTGGTACATTCTGGGTGAGCTTGGTTGCTTATAGTGTCAGTGCTAATCTAAGCCCGAATGTGTAATTGATTGTGTGATAATTTTAATTGTTGCATTTGTGTATAATATTCTTGTATGTCCTAATTATTCTGATTCACATCAAGAGTAAGTAATTTGTGTCAAACCTGTGAATCTCACCAACATTATTGTTGACGTTTTAAAGTATCCTTTTTAGGTGAGCATAGTGAAGCTAAGGAGGTTAATTTGCGTGGTTAGAGAGACTTTAGGATATCTGCATTTTGGAGCCTTCTTTGCTAGAGACTTCATTTATATTTTCAGATTTTTGGTTAATTTTATTATTCATGATGTTATGTTTGGATTTATTTTCTATTTCTATGTATTGTGTGTGCGATTAACCTCAATACAAGACCCCTCTTGTGTTAGGTGTCGTCATAACACTTTGGATTTTATTTAGTTGCGTTTCTAGTCATTCTTTATTGTAGACACCAATGTGTTGTGATGATGCCTATCTTGTTACGCCTCGCGTTTCCGCCTTGGCGGGGTGTGACATCTAGAGGTTGAGAAAATATTATTTTTGTGCTTTTATATTTTTTAAAAAGCAAGTAAAAACTCGGGTTTGAAAATGGGTTGATTAAACTAATTAACTACTCCTAATTCTGTACTAATTGCAGAAAAGTAAAAGTGATGGAAAACTCATATGGTTAAACAAATGTGTTCACCTAATCATGCACTACTCCCTAGTTAATCTCTCATTTTATTGCCCGTCACCCTCGTTAATCTAATGTGTAAGTATTAAATACTTAATTCGGAATCCACCCAAATGGCAAGGTAGTATGAAGACTATTGATGGGCTTCCTCTAACCTAATTGCGTTTCCCAGATGTATACGCTAATATAATATCTTATAGGTAGTTTTCTAAAGCCTAACGTGCACACTATTAACAAGAAGCAATAATAAAAGGGATAATTAACTAAGTTTCATGCAATCATAAGCAAACACGATTTAAATTTAGCCAAGCATGTTAATTGAAAGCAAAGAACAATTAATCAAATAACACATAGACATATCAAATGATTAAAAGGGTAAAGAATTTCACTTCAATTGAACATGGAGTTATGATGAGTACACAAGGGTTAAGAAACTTTAAAAATTGACCTAAGTGCCTGCTATAAGGCTTACTTACGAATTCAGTTCGTTTCCCCAAAGTTTTTCCCACAAAACCTAAAAAAAAGGGTTCTATATATAGAGTTTAGGTCGCGACGTCGTCCCATACAAATCGTGACGTCGTCAACTCGTAGAATCTTCTATGGGCTTCTCAGTGTCGGCTACTGTGACGTCGTCAACAAGAGTTGTGACATCGTCCCTTTGATACTTTGACGACATCACGAGGAATTATGACGCCGTCTCCACGCACTATGAGACTTCTCTTGATCAAATTCGTGTAGAGTTGCAATCTTGTCATGTTTCTTCTCAAATTGATCATAAGTCATGTGTTTTTCCTCCAAATGCTTCCCAAATGCTAAAACATCAAAAAGAAAAGATTAAGTACAATAAATGGGGATATTTGCATGATTTTAGGGTTAAATGACCCTGAAAAATTGTATAAAATGACACCTCGTCAAATACCCATACACTTGGGTTTTGCTTGTCCTCAAGCAAATGGGCTTTTCTACATAGTAAATAGCAAAGTCGAGGGCATTTAACCTACTCGATAAATATAGTTTATGGCACAACCGGATTAACCTCGTAACTAAAAGCATGGAAATTATATACTAGCACCTCACATAAGTGTTTGGATTCTCTCTTTGTCTCGGTGTAATAATGGATTTTAACATTTATAGGAAACGGGAAAAATAAACACTCACTACCTATCATAGTATATAAATTACCATAAGCTTAATAAAGGATCAAAACCTCCACCGCTTTGGGGTAAGCTCCTAGGAATTACTATCAAAGAGGTCTTTTAAAGGATTGTAGCGTTAGGTGTAAGGTAAAGGAAACACGAGTGGGGGATATGGGGGAATTTAACAGGTGGCGAGCTAATTATCTACAAGAATACATGTAAAAGTCGTTGCTAAGCCAAGACTCGACCAAACCAGGACAATAATATACACAACTCTACATCAAACTCTTTCTTTTTCTTTTCTTGAAATTTCTTGACATCAACATAAGCAAGATGGCAGCCCGTATATTCTAACATCTTTTTTTGATTTTTTTTGATTTTTTATATACACTTTTGCCTTGCCATCTGCTGAAACATAATTAAACATAACTCGGGGTTTATAGTTGCACCCCCTACACTTGAGTTTTTAATGCTCAATAACATAATACTAACTAATGACCCGAATTGAGAAGGATCAACAAAACATGGAGGATATTAGACAAATATGAGGGTAATAGTTTGACTTTATTCTCCATTTCTCCATATAATAAAAACTACCATGAATCACAATCATCCCAAAACTTTATACACTAATAATGACTCGACTTAGCAACCATGTAATCAAGTAAATAATTAACTAGGGTTTAACAAATGTGATAAAAATAATATACTAAAAATGAGTACATACAAGGAAGGCTAAGGCGATTTGGGTGTAACATTTTAGTGGGGTGTAAACAAATCTCAACTACAAAATACTCCGAAATAGTTTATTCAAGAATTTCTTCATCCAAAGAAATCCCCTTTCGGTCGTTCCGAATACTTAATAGAAGAAAATGAAAAGGATAAGCTCATAAGGGTGTACTAGGGGTATCTTGAACAAAAAATAAGTGTGAAGTAAGGGTGTGGGGGTAGTTATATGATCAAGTAGATCATCATAACCATAAAAAATACAGGCTAAAAACAGGGGTTTATCCTAATGTCTTTTATCACTTAGTAAATCCTAATTACACGAATGCGATCTCACTAGCAGTCTCGGGATGAATCGCTAAAGAAAGTTCTAGAATCTATAATACTACTTGTACACTCTCATAAGCACTAAAGATGAATGCTTTAATTTCTAAAGATCTAGGGGCGAACCTCAAATTTTTTGGGTGGAATTTTTGAGTGGTAGGCTTATTGTGTTGGTCATATAACTCCTATCTATGAGACGCTTCTAATACTATAGTTTCATCGATATATGTCATAAAAAATTAGATTTGGGCCAAAATGGTTGTCCTAAACTATGTTTTAGTATATTACACATCTTTTTAAAGACAAAGCAAATGCAATTGAAATAATAGTTTTTAAGTCTTTTATTACCCCTACACTTATTTTGAACACTTTCCCCAATGTTCTATGAGTACCTGAAAACGAATAAAGGGAAAATAAATAAAGAGACAAGAGAAACTAATACTCCCCCGGTTTGCTCAGTATCTAAGAAGAAACAAGATAATTCTAGCTAAATCTTCATTCAAGAATCGTCCAAGTGAAAATCCTAAGAGCTTTCTGACTCTCCTTATCTAATATAAACTGAAAATCAAAGACAAGAACAACTATACCAAGCGTAAAATCCTGCGGGAAATGATATATAACCCTTATTAATTAGGTACTAGACTCCTACGAAAGCAATAAAGATAGAATGTATGTACTAATGTAATCGTGGTTTTTTGCAAGAATTAGGAAAATTAAAAATTCTGGAAATTAAACAAAAATAACTTTTCAAATAGTCAAAAAAACACGAATTTCATTAGTGCTACAGTGGTGACGCCGTCTCCACACACTGTGAAATTTTGTGGTTCTATTTTCTAAAAAAAATTTTGCACAAATATCCTATTAATTATTTTTTACAAAAAATTTCTGCGTAAGTCACAAAAACGGTTAGTACAAACATATGACTCAAAACAAATAAACATAACATAAAATGTGAATTACTTCAAAATTATTTATTTTACATGTTTGAAAATTTTGGTTCTTACTTATTTCATGCAAAATACCTTTGATTGCAATTAAGAAGAGGTTAAAGACAAAACAATGCATGATCACATATATAATTCAAACATATAAGAACAAATAATAAAGATAAAAACACACGACACTCCTAAAATGCATGAAATAAAAGATTGTGTTGCCTCCCAATAAGCGCTTTTGTTTATTAACGAGTCTTGTAGCTAAACTCGGAGTCACACTCCTTACGTGACTCCTTCATCACTCACACTACTACTACTCTCTTCGAGTCCAGTTAAGTATTCGGGTCCTAGCTCCAAACATTCTTTATAAAACCCCAATACCTTATTCATCACATAATCTACTCCTCTTCTTTTGTCCTCCTCATTCCTAAAGTAAACCGATTGCTTGTGTTCTTTTTTCATATTCAGCAATGATTTAAAATGCTTTATCTTATGGGGCATTATATAAGCAATTTTATCGGCTCCATTTGTGAACTTTACTATTCCTAATGATGAATCATAAGTCATGTTGGATAGTTCAACAAATGGCTTTCCAAGCACTACTTGTGACAAGCCAGGATCTATAACTGAACTAATATCCTCTACAATCAAGAAATCTAAAATAGAAGTGAAATTCCCTATAAAGATGTGCATTCCTCTAACTCTTCTCGTGAAATTACTTATTCCTCTAAGACTCTCAGGATCATCCCTAGGTTCAAGTTGTCTTTTCATGATCCAATTGTAATGCATACGAGTCATGATGTTTATAGGGGAATTAAGATCTATGTAAGCCTTCCACACATGTACGTGTCCTATGTTGCATGGTAATTTAAGGTTCGAATGACTTCCTCCTACAATGATTGGGCGTCTCATAAACAAATGCTTAATTGGGTCACACAACAAGTACTTATGATATGTTAGTTCGCTTCTAGTTGGAAATTTATCAAAGTATTCGACACATAATTCCTCTTCTACTTCATCATCGTTTTACTCTAATTCCTCCTTACTAAAGTCGTCATATTTCTTAACTAATTTGACAAACATTACATCTCCATCATTTTCTTTTTTGCAAATAATTTTTATATTAGATGATGGGATAACTAAGTTTAATGATTCAAAGAGTGCGTTGAGCTTGCAAGCTTTCCTATCGACTAGTGAGGTTGGTGATTCGGGTGATGATGGTGGGTTTGTGTTTTCCATAGTGAAGACTTGGTTACTTAAAAATAAAATTACAAACCAACACACAAAGAAAAGATACACTATGAGAAAGCTAAGTGACAGGAAAATAAAATCTCACTTGATAGGAGTCTAGTTAGTAGACCTAAGCTAGATAGAATCCGAAACCTAGACTATTCCCCGACAGTGGCGCCAAAAACTTGATGCGGATGTTGTAAACGCATAAGTTTTACAATCTTCCTAGGCATAGTACCTAATCGTTGTAGTGTAGTATAGGTAATACTCGGGGGATTGATCGTTCTCTAGGGGAATAGTTTGGGTAGGTTCGAATTGTATGTTTACTAGGGTCTAGAGGTTGAGAGATGATTATTTTTGTGCTTTTATATTTTTTAGAAAGCAAGTAAAATCTCGGGTTTAAAAGAGGGTTGATTAAACTAATTAACTACTTCTAATTCTATACTAATTGCAGAAAAGTAAAAGTGATGAAAAACTCGTATGGTTAAACAAATGTGTACCTACTTATGCACTACTCCCTAGTTAATCTATTTTGTTTTATTGCCTGTCACCCTCGCTAATGTAATGTGTAAGTATTAAATACTTAATTCGGAATCCACCCAAATGAAAAGGTAGTATGAAGACTATTGCTAGGCTTCCTCTAACCTAATCGCGTTTCCCTAGACGTTTATGCTAATGTAATATCTTATAGCTAGTTTTCTAAAGCCTAACGCACACACCATTAACAAGAAGCAATAATAAAACGGATAATTAAACTAAGTTTCATGCAGTCATAAGCAAACACAATTTAAATTTAGCCAAGCATGTTAATTGAAAGCGAAGAACAATTAATCAAACAACACATAGACATATCGAATGATTAAAAGGGATAAAGAACTTCACTTCAATTAAACATGGAGTTATGATGAGTACATAAGGGTTAAGAAACCCTAAAAACGACCTAAGTTCCTGCTATAAGGCTTACTTACCACTTTTGTTCATTTCCCTAAAGTTTTCCCCACAAAACCTAAATAACAAGGGTATATATAGAGTTTAGGTCGCGTAGTCGTCCCACACAAATCGTGACGTCAACCCGTAGAATCTTCTATGGGCTTCTCAGTGTCGGCTATTATGACGTCGTCAACAAGAGTTATGACGTCGTCCCTTTGACACTTTGATGGCGTCACGAGGAATTGTGACCCCGTCTCCACGCACTGTGAGACTTCTCTTGATCAAATTTCTTGTAGAGTTGCAATCTTGTCCTGTTTCTTCCCAAATTGAGCCCAAGTCACGTGCTTTTCCTCTAAATGCTTCCCAAATGCTAAAACATCAAAAAGAAACGATTAAGTACAATAAATGGGGATATTTGCATGATTTTAGGGGTTAAATAACCCCGAAAAAATTGTATAAAATAACACCACATCACGTATATAGCCAATCCTGCTTTGCTCAATGCTACAGTAGGCCGTAACCACGTATTGCTGGAACTCCTCTTGGAAACAAAGTATAACGATTGAAACAATCATCTATCTAATATGCGTTGAAAATATTCATCGTCAGCCGTTTATCTTTGCCAGAGGCAATGCCAACAACATCAATCAACTTCATATCCGCATCATATCCTTCCTCACCATAAACAAATAGGAGCGGAAACTGCAGGGACATATAGCAGGGTGCAACTTATTCACCCTTTGAGGTGGGCCTGAATGCTGCTCAATGACTATGTCAAAATCTGTTTTTGATTTTGGCCCACTCTCAAACGCTATATCACTAATTGACTCGGAATTTGGTAGTTCATATTATCGATCACCAACCACACTATATAACCTCACTTTAAATATTAGGATATCCGTCTCCATGTACTTGTTTCTTGCTGTTCGAAATAGCTGCACCAGGGCATTGTGGTTATCCAAAAACTCTATCAAGCCCTCAACAATATCCCTTTACAAACCACTCCCATCTTCCCCACCAAAATGTCTCATTCGGTTAGCCACCTCATTGTTCGTGTCAAATATGTAAAGCTGCAAAAACCCGGGCGCCTCATTCTCTTCTGTACATAATGCTCTAATTCAATGGTATATTTGACTGGAAATTTTAAAAACATACGACCCTTTTTCCTTTATTAATCGTATCATCAATCTTGGCACCAAACGAAGTCATGCTAAACATCTGGTTGTATGCACGTATATTCTCCATGAAGTGGCCAACTGGCCATCTTTATATAATTCTTTAATATAAGTCGGAATTTTTGGTTCTGCACATAAGACCACTCGACCACCTAAACAACATTTGTTATACTGAGGTCCCGTGTTAGCAGACTAACTTGAGAGCTTTACTTCGAACCAATATATAGCACCACAATGACAAAAAAAACTTGATTACACTGGCCCATATACATGTACTCCGCTGGTGGAGCTACAGGATTCCAAAAAGATACAAGAATAAATTAACAGCCATGTTACCCATTGTTTACGATTACAATTAAACATATAGCAGTAAAGGCGCTTACCATGCGTTGTTTGGCGCCTCTCTCTATGATGATTACGGAGGTTCTCAGCACATCCATCTACTCGTCCATTGACACTTGTAGCATCGGCAATTAAAAACTCATTAATCCCATCGTAACCATAAACCAAATCTTGTGTACACCAATGTCACAATACAAAATAATAATGGCATATTTACCTTGGATGTTTGATTGTCCACTTCCACTAGCCGCAGGCCAGGACACTCTCAGACGTTCTGTTTATTAACGTCTACAACAATACATTCAAAATTATTGAAATAATCGACAAACAAATATCCAAGTACAACAAATCAAATTACTACACATATGTACGTGTGTCATGAAGTGTTCTGACTGGAATATCATTAGTAATAAGAGGATCCGTGTGTTGAACGGCAGCAACTGAACAACAATCACGTGCAAATAGGCATTCTTCGTCAACAGCATTGACCGCAACATGAGTGACAACAGACACATTACTATATTGATCGTGACTTGCATGAATGGGAGTCGTACATATATGTTCCATTGCTAAAACATCGTCACAAATAGAAGGTATGGCGGATTGAGATTATGCATCCACTTTCAGCGCTACAAGATGAACAAAATAGTAAACACTAAAAATAGCGTAAATGTATATACAAAAAACAAAAATTGCCAAATGATTACTCACATGTATGTTCATGAGTTTGAGTGCTAACATTCACCGAACGATATTCAACGTTAGTTTGCGGCTGTCCTGAACCAATTTCACCACTTGCGGATATAGGAACAGCGGAATCGTGCCATATGGCGGATGTTCAGTACTATGCCCTTGAACTCTTTGACCCAATAAACCCCTCAGCAATGGCATAACCAACATTACCAAAACCCTCGCTTATGTTTTGTTTATTAGAACTACTACCCGAGCCTAATTTCAGACATTCTGTTGTATAAACGTCTACAACAATACATTTAAAATTATTGAAATAATCGACAACCAAATATCCAAGTACAACAACTGAAATTATTAAACATACGTACGTATGTCATGAAGTGTTCTAACTGGAATATCATTAGTAATAAGAGGAGTCATGTGTTGATCGGCAGCAACTGAACTCTCACGTGCAAATAGGCATTCTTCGTTAACAGCATTGACCGCAACACGAGTAACAACAAACACATCACTATATTGATCGTGACCTTCACGAATGGGAATCGTATGTGGAGTCGTACACATATGTTCCATTATTAAAACATCGTTACAAAAAGAAGGCAGAGCAGATTAAGATTGCGCATCCACTTTCAGCGTTGCAAGATGAACAAAATAGTAAGAACTAAAAATAACATGGATGTATATACGACAAACAGAATTTACCAAATGAGTACTCACATGTATGCTCTGGAGTTTGAGTGCTAACATTCTGAATGATATTCAACGTTATTTTGCGGTTGTCATACCCAATTTCACCACTTACGGATATACGAACAGCGGAATCGTGCCATATTAGCGGTTGTTCAGTACTACGCCCTTGAACACTCTGTTGGGTTTTATGATCCAATTAACCAATTAATTAACACGAGTACGCAGCGGAATTAAAGATCACATGTAGAACATATTAATTAACAAGGATAGAAGATGTATACCTTTTAGCACGAAACGATACACCACTTAAGGTAACCGTTAACACCGTCTTCTATATACGCGTGTGTATAACGTCATACGCAAAAAATCTCCAAGATCTAAAGCAAGATCTCTCTAATTCGACACACACAATACGTTCTTAGCAAACAACGAAGTTTGTTAGTACTAGTAGTGTTTTAGCAAACGAATACCGAATCTTGACAATCAACCAAACGGAGAACCTCCCTTTTCCTTCTAATGGGTCGAACCAAAGAAACAAACAAAACCTTTAGGGTTTTGAGTTCGGTCGAGCAAGAACACCAAAACACGAAACCCTTTGTGGGTTTTCTTGATCACACGAACAAAGCGGAACAAAACCGAAAACCCTTGTAGGTTTGAAACCGATCGAGCAAATGAAGAGAGCAAGATAGATTTTAGGGTTTTGATATTCTCAAGTGTATGTGAATAATGACCCAAGATCTCTTTATATAGGCTAAGCTCTCCCACCTCCACAAGGAGCGGAGTTCTCAACCGACTAGGAGAAGGAGATGGGAAAAACCCACCCTTCCTTTATTCGGTTTTTACTTATTAGTCCCTTAAACCTTTTAATGACTAATATTTATTTCTTGTTTACTAAAAACACTAATTAAACATTGTTTACGTATTAACGTGTGCGTCCCCTTAGGCTCGAATAAATAATTCGGACATATATTATTTACGATGGACATATTCCAACAGCTCCCACTTGGACAAGTAAATAATATAATAACATTGGTAAGCGTCTAGCAACACGCTAATGCTCCCAAACTCGAGTATGGTTTCACAGGGCATGAACAAATGATTTATGAATTTACAATCCCTTTGTTTCCGATACCGTTGTTAAATTGGATATGGATCAATGTCATTCCATATTTAACGATTATGTTTCTCATATATGAAGTAATCAAGATTACTGAAAATCAATGAGACATATCTTCATGAGCTTTTAGGTACGGCCATACACACATCTGATTATTTCTATGAGGGGCCCAGTGGTATCTTTTTCAACAATTTGAAAGAACAAATTCTATATTGACTACAAGTGTCTAGTCATCATGTGGCATAAACCATTCTGACGTAGCCCTTATTAGTTACCTTATTCAGGACAACTTAAACTATATCAAGAAGGGATATCCACATATGCTAAACCTACTTGTGTCTCAAGTCTAAGGATTTATGTAAATAAAATCACGTACAAGATTCACTTGATGACGTCGATCCATAAAGTGATGTTCTTGTGGTGGGGAAATCCAATATTCATCTTATGAATATCATGTGAGTTTGGTGGACTCATCCTTAATATCTCCAATATCACCAATCACTCAGAATTGTCTTAGTTTAACAATATTCTCATATTGTTAATCGACAACGGATTAATTTAGAATAATATATTTATTATTCATGGATCTAAACATGCAAATATAGGACACAATTTATAATATAAAATAACAAAATACCAACGTATCATTATCATAAAATAAAATTATTTTAACATCCTTTATCAAAATACTAAAACACAGATCTACATGAAACTACTAGCAGGACGAAGCCCCATGCTCCTAGCATGTTGAGTAAGCTTCCTATTTGATAAAGCCTTTGTAAAAGGATCAGCTAGATTGTTATCTGTGTGAACTTTAAGTATCCTTATTTCGCCCAGTTCAACACACTCACGAACATAATGATATCTTTTATGATAGTGTATGCCGCCTCTCTGAACCCCCGGTTCATTAGCATAATGAATTGCAGCTGAATTGTCGCGATGCATATTCAAAGGTTCGTTTATCGTTGGTATTATACAAAGCCCTAAGATAAACTTCCTAATCCAAACAGCTTCCATGGCAGCTTCTGAAGCAGCTATGTATTCAAATTCTGTAGCAGAGATTGCAATGGTACTTTGCTTGGAGCTCTTCCAATCCACTGCGCCTCCATTCAAAACGAAGACATATCCTGTCTGAGACTTCGTGTCATCTCTATCAATCTCGAATCCAGCATCGCAATAGCATTCAACTCTAAGTTATGTGCTAGGATTTCCACCATAAACCAATAACATATCTTTAGTATTTCTTAAATACTTAAGAATGTTTTTCACATCAGTCCAATGAAGTTCACTTGGATTCTGTTGAAACCGGCTTGTTAAATTTTGCGCGAACGCAACATCATGTCTAGTGCATCTAACCGCATACATAATGGATCCTACAGCCGAAGCATAAGGTACATTTTCCATGCGATTCACCTCTTTAGGCGTTTGAGCACCTTGTGATTTGTTCAAGTCAAGTCTTTCTTGCATGGGGATATGACCACGTTTGGAATTATCCATTTTATATCTCTTTAAGATCTTATCCATGTAAGCATTTTGACTAAGTCCAATTAATCGCTTCGATCTATCTCTATAGATTTTGATTCCAAGAATAAATGCCGCTTCCCCTAAATCTTTCATAGAAAAACACTTTCCAAGATAATTCTTTACACTTTGTAAACTTGGAATGTGATTACCCATGATTATTATGTCATCAACATATAAGATGAGGAATGTAACATTACTCCCACTAGCCTTTTGATATACACATGGCTCATCAAGATTTTGAGCAAATCCAAACCTTTTGATTTCCTCATCAAATCTTTTATTCCAGCTTCTTGATGCTTGCTTAAGTCCATAAATGGATCTTTGTAGCTTGCATACTTTTCTGGGATGTTTAGGATCAACAAAACCTTCAGGTTGTACCATATAGATGTCTTCATCAAGATAACCATTTAAGAAGGTTGTTTTTAAATTCATTTGCCATATCTCATAATCATAGAACGCCGCTATAGATATGAGAATCCTAATAGCTCTAATGTCAGCTACGGGTGAGAACGTTTCTTCATAATCAACCATATAGGTTTGAGTATAACCATTTGCCACAAGACGAGCTTTATAGATGTGTACATTGCCATCTATGTCAGTCTTTTTCTTAAAAATCCACTTACTCCCAACGATTTTACAATTAGGAGGAAGATCGACCAAGACCCATACCATATTGTCTATCATAGATTGCATTTCCACATTCATAGCATCGACCCACTATTTAGATTCTGGATCTAACATAGCAGCTTTATAGTTAGCGGGTTTACAAGATCCCCTAAACTATGCTCCTCCACCTCTACATATAGACATAATCGGTTTGTAGCTCGACGTGTCATTTCAGACCTACGAATCGGAATTACTTCCTTTTGTGGTGGTTCAAAACCCTCCACCTCTTGAGGAATGTTGCTAGTGATTTCAGAAGGTGTTGTATCTTCTTCTTCTTGAATTTCTTCAAGATCTACTGCCCTCCCACTGAGTTCTTGATTTATGAGACGTTTTTCAAAGAATTAAGCATACCTTGCAACAACAATTTTGTTTTCAGGTGGGAAGTAGAAATAGTAACCCATCATTTCTTTTGGGTATCCTATGAAGATACACTTAACAGATCTCTGTTCAAGTTTGTCAGGCGTATCTCTCTTCACAAGAGCCTCACATCCCCAGACCTTTAAGTAAGACAAGTTTGGAACTTTTCCATACCACAATTCATATGGTGTCTTATCTACCTTCTTTGTTGGAACCATATTGAGAATGTGTGTTGCAGACTCTAGAGCATAATCTCAAAAGGATAAAGGCAAAGTTGTAAGATTCATCATAGATCGCACCATGTCTAACAAAGTACGGTTTCTCCTCTCAGACACTCCATTATGTTGTGGTGTGTATGGAGGAGTAAGCCGTTGAACAATTCTATTAGCTTTTAGATAATCTTTAAATTCTTGGCTACTGTATTCGCCACCACAATCTGATCGTATTGCCTTAATGGTCTTCCCGAGTTGCTTTTCAACTTCATTCTTAAACACCTTTAATGTTTCAAAGACTTCATGTTTTATTGCTTTAAGTTAATAATATCATACCATAACAAACTATATCATCCGTGATGTAGTAATGAAGTAGCTAGCAACGTGTCTCGACACATGTCTAAGTGGACCACATTAGTCCAGTATGTATTTTTCAAGAAGGATCTTTTGCCTTTTCGTTACTATAAGGAAATGGTTTTTTGTCATCTTTCCAGATAAACAAGATTCGCCATTTTATCAAAAGAGTCATTATCCGTGATTTTATCAGCCCATTTGTTGCAGTGGTTTAATATGTTTCCGCCGTCTTGTGTTTATGAGGGCAAGGACGGCAATGTGCCATAGATAAAGTTGAGATCAAGTTACAACTTGAATCTTTTGTTGCTAACACTATAAATAGAATTAAACGTTTGGTAAAGATCATGCATTATCAAATTTCATAAATACCATTACGGATATTTGTTGTTAAAAAGGCATTAAAATAAAGACCCTCATTCTTAGAACTTGACATTCCTTAATCCGTAAAACATTGAACAAACCATTGTCAAACCAAACGCGGGAAACTAAAACTTACCCCTTTGTTATAGTAGGTGCTTAATGACAATTGTCCTAAACAAATCACAATGCCATTAGGTTAAAACTATGTTCAAAAATTTTATTGTTCTACTTGTGCAAGAACTCTATTGCCTCCCACGTACCAGTAAAAGAGCTTCTGGTTTCAGCTTCTTTTCAATCATAAATCCCTGTTTTGTGATACAAATTGCGGTACCTCAACAGTATTTCCATTACACCCAGGAAGTTCTTATTAGGGAAGAAAATAACTTCTATTGGAAGATACTGAGAACTGGGCAGAGCCAATTGCTTCTTTTTCTTCAACAACTGCAAGATACACAGGACAGTTCCTTTTCCAATGTCCTACCTCCTTACAGTGGTGGCAGGCATCATCCTTAGCGGGCGCTTCCATAGCAATAGGCTTAGACGGTTTTTTTAGGCTTTGGGATTTATCAACCTTCTTATCCTTTCCCTTGCCTTTAAACTTATTATTGCCTTTTTGCTAGCGAGTTCTTATTTGGGCCTTTGGATTTTTCCCCTCTAATCATTATTACTTGTGGTGTTTCAAGCCTTTTTAGGTAAACCCTTTATCATACTCAATAAGCATAGCCTGAATTTTCACCAATTGTCTTCCCCATGTATGCATATTGTAATTTTCTTACAAAAATTCCACTAATCTTTAGTAAAGGGCCATTAAGAATTAAGCAGCTGTGATTATCTTGTGTAGTATAACCAAGGGGGACGTTCCGTTTCTCTACGATCTTTCATCTTAAGGACATAGTCCAAGCAACCGGTTTCCCCTCCTTTGTTTTGCAAGCTGAAAGTTTGGGATTAAGGGTCCAAACTTCTCCACTCCAGCTTGTTTCTCAAACATAGATCTAAGCTCCTGAATCATGTCATACGGATAGTGAATTTCAAACTATCTATGTAGTTCAGGGGTCATACTCCTAAGCATAAGACAAGCAATCTCAATATGAGCATCATATAGAGCTGTCCTCTAAGCCATAATATATGGTTAAGCAACAGGCTCAGGAGCAGGAGGTAAAGGTTGTTCAATGACATGCATTTTCTTCTCGACTCTCAAGGACATAGACTTAAGTCGAAGGCAACCCAGTCATGAAATTTGTTATCAAAAGTTTTTCTTTTTCAATCATCGACTGAAAGCCGAATGGTTTATGTTTTACATGGTAGTGTCATCTACAAAAACATAAAAAGTTCAAGAATTTAGTATTTTCGATAATACTCCTTGAAGAAAATTAATTACCCATGTTTATTTAATTAAACAATTAATTTCCTAAGGTTAGGACCCAACTTGACATACTCCACCACAATCAGTTGATATGCTCTAGTGATGGTTGTATTCAAAAGGTAATCAATACATTATTTATTATTAATTCACAACTATTGCAATTCTAAAAACCATATGGGACATTACTTTTTACAATAACTTCTAGTAAGCATTGTTTCATCCCATCTATGTCGTGTTGTTAACAGTCTAAACCACAACAAACGCTAAGTTCGTGTCCAATCCAAAAACAGTAATTGATGTTTACACTCATGTCTTCACGGAAAAAAGAGTATTTATTACCTTGCGATTGCAAAATCTACCACACGGTCTCACGCATAAGTAAGAGCAATCTACAAGTGTTTTGACTAATTGGATGGCAAACAACTTAGTTTGTGTTCAAACATGTACGAAGAAAGCATGCATACATCTTCGTTTTATTGAATTTTAATAAACTTTTACTCAATTTAAGTTATTTTTACGGTACCTATTATCTTCGTTATTTATACATAAATACTGAGACCCTTAAAATTTGACGATTCAAGTATCTTTAAATTAAAGATTTGCTTTTTATCGCGGGAAAAGATTTAAAGATGACTTTAATAAAATCATTCAAACCCTAGGACATTCGCGAACTTCCTACATTTGTATACAAAGGTAAGAAAAACTTACAATGGAGTCAGGTTATTATAGGGGCAATGGTATTTACAAGTCCGAAGTCTTGATGTGTCTCCCCAAACCATATCCTTGCAAACTATATAGTACTTTCGCTAAATTGTATCGTCATTGATAAAAATTAAAAACTTTAATTTAAAGCACGTAATTACAAACTATAAATTTTAGTCTATGTCATGAAGATTTTATATCAGATGTAAGCCGGATCCATTTTGACCATTTTGCATTAGGATAGTCCTATCATAAATCTTATTGCGATAATCAATAGTCATGTTTATTTTGTTTTCCGAAAAACCTTTTATTTTCTCACAATGTCAAGAATTAAAAATAAACATATAAACAGCAACAACATAAATAAACATTTATTTTAATCACCCCACTTTACACAATTAAGGCCATGCAAACATTAAATATGATTCCTAATTATCTAATAATTAAACATTTATATTGTCACATAAGGCTTTTTCATCCAATGATTCCGGCCACATTCATCGATCTTAATTCGTTTGCGTATGCCTGATTTTAAATTAATACCACATCTGTTAGCAATAATCTTTAAACTACATTTTTAGGCTCCCATTAAATTCAATAAGGGGTCTTCCCGAATTCTTGAATCATGGATCTTACCAATTAGAAAATATTTAAAAATTATGCGAATATTGATCGTATTTAAACCAAATCTTTTTAACAAATTAACAATATTTAAATATTTAATTTTAATCCATGATAAATTTACATGATTTTATCATGGATCACCATTAACAAAAAAACTTAAAAATCTTTAAACTAGATTAACAATTAATAACATCATAAGAATTTATCTAAATTTGCAGACAACCTAGATTCGCCTCTAATTAATTATTTAAACTATCAAGATCAAATCTTTTTTACAAAAAAACGTCCTCCGGGCATTTTAATTATCTCTAAACCTAATTGTCCAATTTTTATTCCTTGTAATGTAATTATAAGATTCTACACGATGGCTAGGGATACCACTGTTGGGTTTTTTGAATTCCAATTACCAATTAATTAAACTCGAGTATCGCAATTAGCAGAATTAAGAACACATGTTTAAGATCATATAATTCAAAGGTTTAGAAGATGCTATATACTGTTAGCACAAAACGATACACCGCTTAAGGTAACCGTTAACACCGTCTTCTATATACGCGTGTGTATAACGTCACACGCAAAAACTCTCCAAGATCTAAAGCAAGATCTCTCTAAGTCGACACACACAATACGTTCTTAGCAAACAACGAAGTATGCTAATACTAGTAGTGTTTTAGCAAACGAATACCTAATCTTGACAATCAACCAAACGGAGAACCTCCCTTTTCCTTCTAATGGGTCGAACCAAAGAAACAAACAAAACCTTTAGGGTTTTGAGTTCGGTCGAGCAAGAACACCAAAACACGAAACCCTTTGTGGGTTTTCTTGATCGCACGAACAAAGAGGAACAAAACCGAAAACCCTTGTGGGTTTGAAACCGGTCGAGCAAAGGAAGAGAGCAAGAGAGATTTTAGGGTTTTGATATTCTCAAGTGTATGTGAATAATGACCCAAGATCTCCTTATATAGGCTAAGCTCTCCCACCTCCACAAGGAGTGGAGTTCTCAACCAACTAGGAGAAGGAGAGGGGTAAAACCCACCCTTCCTTTACTCGGTTTTTACTTATTAGTCCCTTAAACCTTTTAATGACTAATATTTATTTCTCGTTTACTAAAAACACTAATTAAACATTGTTTACGTATTAACGTGTGCGTCCCTTTAGGCTCGAATAAATAATTCGGACATATATTATTTACGATGGACATATTCCAACACACTCTGACCAAATAAACCCTCGGCAACAGCAAAACCAACTTTACCAGAACCCTCGCCTATATTTTGTTTCTTAGAACTACTACCCGGGCTTAATTTATCGGCAGATTTATATACTAATTTTCTTTTGGTTCTCATATTTAAGCAAATTAATAAGACAACAATTTATCGGCAGACAACAATTTTCTTTTGGTTCTCATATTTTGTTTCTTAGAACTACTACCCGGGCTTAATTTATCGGCAGATTTACATCTGTGATTGCAGCTATTATCCTCGCATTGCCTACAATTGGCTTGCTAGAAATCAGTTACCATTGAGAAGTCAAAAACGATGGGTCGTCCTGCAAAAGGTTTGTATAAATTTCAACATGCCATCAAAAATGTATAGAAAAGAAGTAACAAAA
>BQNB010046509.1:25037-43654 GCA_026074375.1 Tanacetum coccineum
AGGCCAAAACGGAACTTACAAGGATCGTAGTATCACAACTAGAACATTAAGGCTCAAGTTGACAAGTTTCTATGTAAAGGATTCTGCGGTTACTCTCAAGTTGCTGTTATTTGGAAACGGAATATTGAACGGATTACTGGAAGATATGCAGAAATTAAAATGCTGAAGATCAGAAAGTTTGCTTAATAGTATCGTGTTTGCTCATAATTCTCCCGTAAAGGATTTTTTTTGTTTGTTGCATATCAGTTTACGTTGGGTAAAATGTCCTTGGAAAATGTTTGATGATGTGACCTTTAATCAATTTCACCAAATTGTTTTCAACTGGCACGTTTCTTTTATTAACTTACAGCCCTCATCTTCCAAATCGTGATCTAAACAACAGTGGTCTCCTACAAACTCAGGCACTTTTCAGTAAACCGTCCCCACATATCACTGAACTAACACCCCTGCTTGGGCAACGACGTCCTCGGTTATATCGACCCTCGGCCTCGGTTCTAGTGTTTCGTCAAGTAAGTGTCATCTTCCTAGATCGGCAACTCCTATATGCTGACCTCGAGGTCTACCTTTTGGCCGTTTCCATGTCTTTCCTATGTGGCGTTCTCTCTTTTTTATGGTGAAAATGTTTGGTGGGTTTGTTTTACCATCTAATTCTTCAGTGCATAAATGTTTGTGGCATCAAGCGCAAGTCCAACAAACAATCACCTAAAGACTTTTATTTAAATTTTTGGGAGGTTTGTAGTCAATTTTCAATGCAGTAAGATTCGTTTTGAAACAATCAAATGTTACTCAAATATAATATAATAATTTCTTTTTCGCCAAAACAAAAACAGCAATACCCAATCCCGTGGGGTAGGTGGAGGTAGGACATAATAAGGAGAAACAAAGAGAGTGAATAAGCAGTTTCAGAAATAATATTTCAGACAAACGAATTCAGCAGTTCAATTGAAGCAGATTAAAGAAGCTAAGAAATAAGGGTAACAAAATAAGCAAAATTAAAATAATGAATAAAATAGAATATGAGAATCTGAGTGAAATATTGTGAGAATGGTTAAAATAACGTACCAGTTGTTAAAACGGAGAGGAGAAACTAGTGTTATTATGTGTTTGTTGATCAAAGGGGTTTTGTAGCTCAGTACATGTGATGTCATGTCAAAACTAATACATGTCATATATTGGGTGTTTGGGTATAAATACTCGGTTTGACTCGCCGGCCGGTTCAATCGGTTGAATCGTAAACCGATTAAAAGATCGGATCAGATGTAGCCAGGTTTTTCTTATTTGAGAACGGGATTAAATCAGCGGATTTTTATTGATTCGGGTCAATCCGGTTTGATAAACCTGACCAGCTCATGACTTTTGTTCTTTTTTTTCATTATTTTAAACAACAAAAATAATTTTTTTCTAAAACATCAAAACACTTGTCATTTCATTTTTGTTAAACTCAAAATTTGTGTTATCTTAAGTTCTATATTTGTATTAACAAAGATATTATGATTTGTAAAGTTTATAGCTAAATTCTAAAGTTAAAGTAACGATGAGCGATGTGATTAGATTTTGATAAAACAATAAATTAGAGTTATAAACTAATGTTATTTTATTTTTTTTGCTTGATTTAAATTTTTTATCAATAAAGATATGATTTTAAAACACTATAGAGTCATCGCATTTTTTTAGTATTGTAGATTTAGAAATTAAAGACTAAAAACTAATAGAGTCGTCACATCTTTATGGGTTCAATTGAATATAATATTGAAATTGAAAAAATTACTTATCAAATACTAGTATGTTATCTCTACTACATACATGGTTTTAAAAGGCACGTCATGATGTCGCTAATGCATCGCAAAGACACAAGGCGTGACCTTCACGCTACGCAATAGATCAAGGCGTCGGTTTAAGGCTTGACGTGAGATGAGACGTGGAAAAACATGATAAGGCGAGATGCGTGTAGGCTTTTTTTGAATTCACTTTTGATAAAAAAATCATTTTTTTATAGAAATGAAAAAGATTACACGCAAAGATAGTTTTTTAACTTTATTTTTTATGTATGACACTTTTGTAAACTCAATATATTTGAAATATGATATAAATACATAAATTTATAAAAATATTTTTATATTTTGTGCCGCTTTATGTCACGCCTTAAAAGACGTCATGACTCGTCATGGCTTATAAGGCGTGAGGCTTGGCCATGCCGCTACGGCACGCCTCACGCTATTTATAACCTTGACTACATATAAAACATTTAGCATCTTTTTTTTCTTAATCTCTTAAAATCTTATTTAAGAAAATAACTCTTAATCTCTTAAAATCTTATTTAAGGAAATAATGTATCACGTCAATGTTTGATTGTTAAAAATGTATTAAAGTGGTTGAAAATGCATTTTAGACAAATTTGAACTTTGAATGCCTAGAGACTAATTTAGGATAATTGTTAATTTGAAATTCAAATTTAAATAGTCCTAATGCCTATATAAACAACCCATGCAACCATGATCATAACCATGTCGCAGCAAAAGAAGCAGCAGAAATGGTACTCAAAAATTAAAAAAGCGTTGATGCTGATTTCGAGGTTTGTTTTGTTTAGTTTTGTCTCATTTAGTTTTGTTTAGTTTGACCTAATATCGTGTTTGTACTATACAGATTCATCTCACTCCAAATCCTACTCCGCAACAAACTGCTCCACATACTATTGATGTTGAAAATGATGATGATGTTGCTCTATATCTATCTATACATATCATATCTATATCTATTTATACTACCTATATCTATTAAATAATGAACTACTTTTCCTACATAAAAAACTTAATCAAACTTTTGAAAACCGGGTCTCTAATTGACCCGGTCAAGTCATCAAGTTACCAGTTCGCCCATCGGGTCAACCCGGTCGTGTCATCGGGTCGACCAGCGGGTCAACCCGATCTTCCAAAAAAATAAAATTTATATATATTTGAAATGATACAAAAAAATATATATATATATATGTCTCTCGGAAACCGGGTTGACCCGGGTCACTTCAAACCCGGCGGGTCTAACTGGGTTTCTAATATATAAAACCCATTTAATTTAACCCGTTTTTTCTAACAGAACCGGTTCATCCGGCCGGGTCGAACCGGGTTTCAAAACATTGTGTTTAATCCCCAAATACTCAAACTTTAATATTATTCGTTTATAACCCATACATTTTTTTGTCATTACAACTATATGCCGCTACGAATTACTGGTGCTATGCACGGGTACTCGTCTAGTAAAAAGTATATATGTGTAGAACCGGTTTGATCTGGCGGTTGAACCAATGACCAGGTAAACCGGTGAAGAGTTGAGATCAATGAAAATCTAATATTTATCAAAGATCCAATGGACCAATCATATCCACCTATTTTTTATTAAATTAAAAAAAACATTTTCCACCTCTTTTTTAAAATTAAAATATCTTGCAAACGGTAAATCGTTAAACGACAAAAAATACATCACCACGACGAGAATTAAATCATCTTTCTAACGAGGGGCACTTTGATATACTTTCGACGAACTTTTTTTTCAATATTTTTTAGTCACGTCTGAAAAAAATCACATATGGTTTGTATTACAAAATCCACAATGTGATTTTACAAATCACCAAGGTATTTTACATAAAATCACAGTGTGATATTACCAGAATCCATCTGTGATCTTTGTAGACCGTGACTAAAAAAAATTAAAAAAAAATATCGACGAAAGTATATCAAATGCCCTCGTTAGAAAGATGATTTAATTCACGTTGCAATGATATTTTCATATTACGTAACGATTAACGGTTTGTGAATATTTAATTTTAAAAAAAGATGTGAAAAGTGTATGTTTAATTTAATTTTAATGGAAAAAATGGATGGTTGAGATGGAGTCTTGGAATCTATGATAAAAATGGATCTTTATTGAACTTGTGACTCAATTAGGACATTTAAAAAATTGGATTTTAAAACATTGCTTCAAAGGTTATCTTCGAAACAATCTCTAATTCAAACTATTCTGCTTATTTTAATTTCCAAAAATTGATACTCCGTATAATTGCATTAGTTTTACCAACGCACGCTTATAAGTGCTCAATAGCTTTTCCCAATTAGGCTTATTATATATAAGTCTATTTGTCTATGCAAACACTCTCTAAATGTGGTTGTTGAGATTGTTGTTAAAGTAGTTCTTGTTGAACATAATTTTTTTTAGGTAATCGTGATTTCTTACCTTTTGGCCGACTAATTCATAGGGTTTGAACTCACCGCCACACAGACTCAAACCAGTTAAAGCCCTCTCTTTTCAGGAGATTGGCATGGCCACTTCAAGGTTGTTTGCACTTAGAACTTGAGACCTCACACATTTTAGAGTGATGGCCACAACTCCCTTTGTCACTATGCCACCGTTGAGGGGTTTCCTTGTTTGAATCATTAAAACGCTACAAACTATTTCACATCGCCGCGGTGGGTGTTTATTGTGGCATATTGTATTGGGTGTCAAAACGGAGGAAATTAATGTTGTCACGATATTAATTTTTAGGAACGAAAATATAGCTGGATGTGGCGAAGATGATGAATTTGAAGCTTGGGACATCCCAAGCATGTTATTGGAAAAAAATATCATTTGAGTTATTTATTTTGGTGAAATAAGAGATGAAACTTAAATGACTGAAAAATGTTACGTTGTATGCAAATTGTTTATGTTGGAGTGTACTATATAATAAGGTATTAAGGTTAAATAAACACAAACTAGCCGTTACTTTCCCCAACGGTTGAATAGTTGCTACCTCCCAAGCTATAATGCACGTCATGGCACTCGCGCAAGCTATAACACAACCACTTTGGAGCAGGTCGCCGTGTCATGGCACAATAATACCACCGCGCCAAAAGCTTTGGTGCCACTCTCCCAAGCCTTTTGGCACCTCTCTCCCAAGCCACGACATCGTATTCTCTAAGATTTAATAAAGACAGACATATGGTTTCTTTATAGCGTACTTGGTATAATGTTTAGCTACAACAAGCAAGATAGCTCGCGCGTTGCGGCATAAGTTTTTGCAAATCAATTTCGAATGAATGTTAACTGGGATAGTTTCCGCTGATTCGGCGGGCTAGACTTGTATTCAACACCCAAATATTTAATTTTGACTAAACATTTTTTTTAACAATCAATGAAAATTTGAATGATATTTGTCGTTATGGCTAGTATATATTTTTTTATTATTTGGTTAACAAAATATCAGTAATTGTATTAATATGGTAGGACCATATTTTTTTCTATTTTTTTAGCCGCTAGTAAAATAGCAAAAAAATGTTATGTTATTTATATAACGTAAAGCTTCATAGAATATGCTTTCTTACCCATGTCGTTTATTGAAAGTTATTAGGTAAGTGTTAGAGGGTGTTGTTTTTGAAAGTTTATTATATATATAAAATATATATAAAGTATAATAATAAATAAAATATATATCTATATATATATATTAATATATATTATATATATAAGTAGTGATCCAGTGAGAATGTAAATTAAAATAAGAAGTGGCGAGAAGTGACAAAAACCACACATTTGCGATGTAACGACCTTCATTAGATGCATTTCAATTCATATTAGATGCAAACCATTTGGTTTCGAAAGTTAATTTTGATGTGTGATGGTTGCAAATTAATTGATTTTCATTGATTTTAGCACTGCGAGATGAACAAAAAATAATTAGAAATTCATGAAATGCATTAAAAAACGTATAGCCATCTAATTAAAAGCTTGAAAATACATTATATTATGCGTTATAAGCATCTAAGAATATAGAATTCACCTAATTATAAGTCGTGCATCACGGATATACGGTTATAAGTGTGAACTTTCTTAATCCTCTTATTTTAAGAAATCTTCTCATTTGATCCTAACTCTATATATAAAGAGAGAGAGAGCTAACTATGACTGGATTAATATAAATTAGTGACTCAACGCCACTTCAACGATGACATGGACACTTTTTTGCCATTAAATTTCAAAAATTGAAATTTGTAAAAAATACTACTAATGAATAGGTTCGAACTTGTGACCTTGACTTTAATATGTATCAGGATTACCAACTGAGTCAACATAGATTTTGTTTTCTTTTATAAAAAAATATAATAATATGGTCTAAAATCATATAATAATTATCTTTGAAAATATATTCTATAAATATATTTGATATTAATCCAAATTATACGTGATTTTTTTTGAAAAAATCCTGTAACTCAAAACCCTACCATCGTTTAGAGAACAACAGACCGTAAGTATATCTCTTACCATTCATTCATTCAATTGTTCATTGATTTATTTTAACATTAATAATAATTTTGTTTTTTTAATTTTGATATGAACGCATATATATCCATTTAATTATTTGAATGCCTATATGTTTCTCCAACACCTTTTGTTAAAACTGTTATTACTTTTCTGTTTATGGCCTTATACACACTTTGTTTGTATGTGATCATACTTAAGATTAGACTTCTGGCTAATAGATTGGAAAACCACTCCATGTTTTTTTATCAAGACAGCTTAGCTCAATGATGATTGATAATTATAGCAGGGTCAATGCATGAAATAACCTTTTCAACAGATGACAAGCCAAAGCTTCTGAATCAGGTATTTATTTGTTCCTTGACAACAATTGGATCCACACTTTGACTTAATCCGTACATTCTACATTAGTGGGCACTTTAACAAAAGGGCATGCTTATAATACTAAATGGCTTTTTTACACGACATACATTCAGTGGTTTTGTTTATTTATTCAAGAAGAGGAATTGCATATTTGCAGGTATACCAGGAGTAGGATTTATGCCACATATTCTCGATGTAAATTCTGGAGAGGTGCATCTCTGATCCTTATTCTATTTTTCATATTATGAATCGGAGTAGTTATAGATATACGGTGCACTTCTTTATTTATCTATCTACCTGAGCTTGCTTTTGTATTCACTGATTTTATCTAATCTATCTTAATTTGATTCAGCTTATACATTATGACTCTGGCGGTCTTGGCATCAATCAAAATCTGCACAACAAAAAGAACACACCGATTACCATGTCATATGATCTTGGATCATATTCCAAGCCATGAATACTACTTGCCTGAGATCAGCAAGATTCCAGTTACCCTTCTTTTCACTTTTGAGTAGCCACATTACACCCATGACGAGTAAATCAGAAGTGTATGTTTTTTTGGTATTTATGTTATTTTATGGAATGTCATTGGATGAAGATGTATATGCCTGCATAGAGATCTTAAAAAACAAATCCCTATAAGTAAACATAATACTGCAATAGCTTTGTTTTTTATAGTCTATATTGAACTATATAAATAGCCAATGTAATTAGAAATAGTGGTTATATATATGCTTTAAATGTAATGAGGATTATTTTATTTTTGGTTTTTGCTACAGAACTTATTCATAACCAGTTATCATCTCAATGTATCTTCACAAACATATTTATTCTGTATATGCATGCAGGTAATCTTAGTCTACCATTAAACATACTTATATTCGAGATTTCAGGTGTGTCATTTATCGGTGAACTCTTTTTAGATGTTTTTTGGTAGACATGTTTTGCTTTTTAGGTAAAATAATTTTGTTCAACATATGATCTCATATAGTGCTAATGACTCCACCGTGTATCCCGAATCTCGTGAAGGCTATCTTCGCTTCACTTCTAAGGTAATTATTGAACCCTCCAAGTTTTATCTTTTTAGTGCAAACGATTGAAGAAGACAATTCTGAAAAAACGTACTTTTGTTGGACCTATATTGATTAAATGTAAATACTATAAACTATAGCCATTTTCCTTTTTCTTGAAGGAGTCGGCTGGTGTACTTCATTTGAAAAAATTGTCAGATGCTGACCTCAAACATATTCATCTTTTACCAACCTTCCAATTTGGAGACGTTGAAGATGAAACTAGCATTTAATCTTGGCAAAGCCCTTGAATCTCATAGGGTTTAATTCCTTCATGACCAACATAAGAACAAAAACTAATTCTTGGAAACAACCTACAAATTTTTAACAAAAACCCTAACATTCAGGTATATGGAGATGCTCGAATCTTTGCCACCGGATTCTGCAGAGCAACAGGAATACATCACAACCATCCAAACCATTAGTTTTTAGCATATTTATACGTTTTCTTTTTCTCTTCTGCTAGGTTAAAGGATCAGAAATGTTAACTTATGGTGGATCTCGTCTGGCATATGCTTCACAACCAGTGGAAACAGTAAGGTTTTGTTGTAATTTAGATAAGTATGTAATTCATCTGAATCTCTTCCTTATACTATTGATATTTCTATGTTGTTATGAGTTGCTCATATACTATTTTGCCACTTTTATTGGTTAGTACAAGTACTGCTATCAGTTTCTATGATGCCTAAAAAATTACAGACATGCATTTATTTACTGTGTTTTTTTAATGTTGCAGGCAATGAACATGGAAATAAATCTCAAGTGAATATTAAAGTAAGTATACAAGTCTATAAACATTGTATCACAACTTCAAATTATTAGGTTGATTCATGCACAATTGCTTTAAATAATCTGTAACAAACAAAATATTCATCTTCATTATACACGGTTACTCAATTGTCAGCCCCCTCACCGATAGATTCATAGATTTCAACTCAAGATTGGAGTTCCAACACCGGCTAGCACTCATATCAGATGAGATCTATGAGGTAACTGAAAATAGTTATATAACCTCATGACATACAATGCGAGGAAAAGATGTTTATATAAACTTGTCGTGGTAACTACGTATACACTGATCCGAGCAATGCCCTATAGCTTGCAGGTGTTTAAATATTCTTTTCCATTTTAATCAATCTAGCTTAGTATTTCGGTTTAAGCATTTCTTCTCTATTCTTTTTGGGTTGAATTATCTGTTATGTTGCCACAGGTCCGACATCATTTTCCCCTGTCATTGAAAAGGCTATGACAATCGTTGTAGCCGCCTCTTTCATTCCCATACATAAACCTACCATCACCAATGCGTCTCTCCTTATATGTGTGTGATTATAAACTTCGATTTTTGATGATTAGAGTGGTTATGTACTTATGTAGAACAATTGATGATCATGCAAGGTAAATAAGATTTTCAATTCTTATCTGATAGAAATTTTTATTCAATTCTTTGATTTCTTAAAACAATTAAAAACCCCATTAAATACGCTAATTGGTTCAAAACATGATTATTCGATTTGAGTTTTTAGATTGTAAATTCAGTATGAAGATTTAGAAGAAGAATTCATATTGCATGGGTAAGTTTCTCTATCTTAACTGATTTTGTATAAGTAGTTGTTTTTAATTAATTGTTGTCTTCAATGAAAGTGTGGCACCCTCCGCGAGGATCAACTAGATTTGAGTTGATAGCTAGAGGCCTTACAAATGCTAAATTGCGGGTCGACTACCGTCAACGCCTGTTATCGTTATGCTCAGATGTAGGCTTGGCTGCTGAGTCCAAAAGTGGAAGGTATGCGTTAATTATGGTGTTCCATGTAACATATGACATGTGAATTTTGTTTAAAACTAAAGTGTATTCATTTGTATTGCAGCTGTGGGGCTGATTTTCTTAGGCCATTACTTCCTGCTGTGGCTGAAATATGTTCTGGTTTTGATCCGACAGTGGATGTTGAACCTTCACTTCTGAAGTTATTTCGTAACCTATGGTTCTATGTGGCTCTGTTTGGTTTAGCACCACCGGTGCTAAATCATTCTTCTCCGACGAAGCCAAATGCTACACCATCAAACACTGCAGGAAGCACAACTGCAGTTTCCCTTCAAGCTGTGAATGGACCATACATGTGGAACCCTCAGTGGTGTTCTGCTGTTAAACATATTTGTCAAGGGACCTCGCCCTTGGTGAGTTGGAATTTACTTAGTACCTTTTTATTTTTATGCTTTGAGACGGTGATATTTTCTACTAACCCGAGTTGTGTAAAAATGATATTCTGGTCAGGTTGTTAGCTCTGTCAAATGGCTTGAAGATGAGTTACATCTTAATGCTCTTCACAACCCTGGTAGCCGTAGAGAAAGTGGAAATGAAAAAGTTACTGCAAGCCAAAGATCAGTACTTTCTGCTGCTTTAGGCGGTCGTGTTTAGGTTTATACAATGAGCACAATTTCACGTATACAACAAAGCATATACTAATAGCAACTGGTAGCAGGGTACAACGACCATACCTTGGACAAGGATACATAAACCTACAATCACCAATGCGTCTCTCCTTATAAGTGTGTGATTATAAACTTCGATTTTGATGATTAGAGTGGTTATGTACTTATGTAGAACACTTGATGATTATGCAAGGTAAATAAGATTTTCAGTTCTTATCTGATAGAAATTTTTATTCAATTCTTTGATTTCTTAAAAAAATTAAAAACCCCATTAAATACGCTAATTGGTTCAAAACATGATTATTCGATTTGAGTTTTTAGATTGTAAATTCAGTATGAAGATTTAGAAGAAGAATTCATATTGCATGGGTAAGTTTCTCTATCTTAACTGATTTTGTATAAGTAGTTGTTTTTAATTAATTGTTGTCTTCAATGAAAGTGTGGCACCCTCCGCGAGGATCAACTGGATTTGAGTTGATAGCTAGAGGCCTTCCAAATGCTAAATTGCGGGTCGACTACCATCAATGCCTGTTATCGTTATGCTCAGATGTAGGCTTGGCTGCTGAGTCCAAAAGTGGAAGGTATGCGTTAACTATGGTGTTCCATGTAACATATGACATGTGAATTTTGTTTAAAACTAAAGTGTATTCATTTGTATTGCAGCTATGGGGCTGATTTTCTTGGGCTATTACTTCCTGTTGTGGCTGAAATATGTTTTGGTTTTGATCCGACAGTGGATGTTGAACCTTCACTTCTGAAGTTATTTCGTAACCTATGGTTCTATGTGGCTCTGTTTGGTTTAGCACCACCGGTGCTAAATCATTCTTCTCCGACGAAGCCAAATGCTACACCATCAAACACTGTAGGAAGCACAACTGCAGTTTCCCTTCAAGCTGTGAATGGACCATACATGTGGAACCCTCAGTGGTGTTCTGGTGTTAAACATATTTGTCAAGGGACCTCGCCCTTGGTGAGTTGGAATTTACTTAGTACCTTTTATTTTTATGCTTTGAGACGGTGATATTTTCTACTAACCCGAGTTGTGTAAAAATGATATTCTGGTCAGGTTGTTAGCTCTGTCAAATGGCTTGAAGATGAGTTACATCTTAATGCTCTTCACAACCCTGGTAGCCGTAGAGAAAGTGGAAATGAAAAAGTTGCTGCAAACCAAAGATCAGTACTTTCTGCTGCTTTAGGTGGTCGTGTTTAGGTTTATGCAATGAGCACAATTTCACGTATACAACAAAGCATATACTAATAGAAACTGGTAGCAGGGCACAACGACCCTATATTCCTGGACAGGTACTACTCTTAGATAATCCTTTTTTTAGTTAAAAACCTATGTCAATAAAACTTGATCCTTGAATATCCAATGATTGTGTAATAATCTGCTTATTATGGTTTGTGTGGGTCAATTTAGGCGTTAGGCATAACCTCAGATGAAGCTCTAAGTTTGCCTTTCAAAAAAAAATTAGATGAAGCTCTAAGCTTGGATGAGCTTACCACAGCGCTTGTGTACATTGGGAGGGTATGTTGACATTTTCAAGTTTAAGTTCCAACGTCATTAAATTTACCAGCCTCAACACAGATCACAAAATCTTATATGTAAGTAAGGTATATTGCTAATGCTATGTTGCCGAAGGGAAACTTCCACTGAGGTAAATCTTTATACTTCTATTTAATTAGACCTGTTTCAGAATCTTTTCCAATTAATATATATATATATATATGGAACAAATCTCGAGGAAGGGACCATAATCATTGCACCCACAGACTAATTTGACACAAGTTCTCTTTTTATAAAATAAATGATTTTACCGTTCAAGCTTTCCTGAGTCTTACTTTTGATTTAAATTGAATTGCAGCCGGTGAAAACAGATGATGGCATAAAAGTTACTACAGATCACGGTGAAGAACTAATGGCAGATGTTGTACTTTTCGCCACCGGTAAGTGTATGCCACTAACTTGTATGAAATGATTACACTACTGTTATATTTGATAAGTCTGTAATGCCACTACTGTTTGGGTGAAGACATACTCTTCAGGTATGTAAGTTCCCATTGATGTTTTTAATTACATGAACCCGAAAGGAAATAGATACCCATGCTAAAGTAATTACCCATTTTCTAAAATGGGCCGCTTTTAAAAACTCTTCTTAATAAGATACAGGTCAAGAAAAGGACTTTTATTATAAACGCGTCAAATATAATTACAAAGACGAACAAATATGTGATTTCAATGAATCTTTATGGCCATTTCTCTAAAGTTCACCTTTTTCCGATGACTTATTAAGGAAGTTACGATACGCAGGAGTGTATAGTGAGGTACAAGTTCATGAAAGTATTTCGGGTCCTCGCTGTACATTTCTTCTTTATATTAAAAGTCTTTATTCCCCTGTGAATACTCGATTTCCTTTTTTGGATGACTACTTGAGGAAGTTACGATACACAGGAAAATAGTAAAGTAAGAGTTCATGAGTGTTTCGCCCTATTCCTCCTGGCCCTTCTCAACTTGCACTCTGTATTGACCCCTTTAAAACCCGGCTCCATTTTTGACCAGTCTCTTGTGTCACTTTAATTGGTTGGTATGCAAGATACTTATTGGGTAATGCTGGAGGAAGGTAGGATAACCCAGTATGCAGCAAACATTTTGAAAAAATCTATTAATGCAGCACTTAACTTGGTCCCAGCTGAACCCCTATGTGACTGGAATGGGTTTAAATCTGATGTCCAAATCCTTAATCATCTTAAGTTTCTGCAAACATGCACATTTCCCCAAAAGCTTGTGACCTACAACATAGTGGAAAGGTTAGAATATGCATGTTACATATCTGCGGCATTTCTTCGTGCCCATATGATTGCGCGACAACAATTACACGACTTCATTAGTGTAATGAATTAATATCATAATCTAGCTAATGATGATTGCAGGCTGTTGGAATTTTTTTTCCAGGGAGGACACTCAGGCTCATTGGCCTACTGAGTCAGGCCTAATAACTGCTGAGGAAGCTTCTTTTGATATATTTAAGTTTCTAGACAAAATTTGGGGTACACTATCTTCCTCACATAATATCTATTTCTTTTTTTTTCTCCTATCCCCTATCCATGGAAATTTTGTTCATCATCAATCTAATTTTTTTACATGACGGTATTTGTATTTGGAATTGTTAAAACCATCTAAAAATGATAAGTTGAGGAATAAATATGAAAAAAGTATAGACTATGCTACAAGTAAAATTACTTGGGGTAGAATAAATACAATATACGTGTTAAAGTGTCGAGTAAAAGTACACAAAAGAGCAAGTTGTGGTGGAAGTTATAGGATGCTGATTCGCTATAGAGCGAATACAATTGAACAAAGTACTATATTATTGAATTGTGCAAAATGTTGTATTCCAATATTATGGTTATGGTATGTGTGTATGCGCACATCACTTTGTGAAACATACGAGAGGTAGAAAAATTAACCATTTACTTATGAGTGGGTCAATTCAGGGTTTGTTTTATGTTTAACAGGTCAAAGCGTTATAATCCTAAAGTGTAATTTTATGCTTAAACCTCATGAATCATATGTTTCAGAATATAATATTATTATTTGACACACAAGTTCTGTAAAAACGTTTTCTGGGCGAGATAACAAAAGTCAATAATGACCAGCTCTTGGATGTTTCCGCTCTTAATTGTTTATAATGGTGTGAGGTCCGTTTCACATTCAAATGAATGTTTGTTCTTCATATACTCAGTGAAGCCATACATGGGTCCTAAAACATATATAACTGATGTTTATAAGCCTTCTACTTTATTCATCTATTTGCTCAGATATATAGTCTCTATTAATTTTCTTTTATGTGCAGCCTTACTAACCGGGATGGATGGGTCCAATTTGCTTCGTCTCTACAGTGTGTGACACCAGCAACTTTTGTATATTGAATGCAGCTAATCACATCATAAGAGGTGAAACTATAATTACTTTTGTTTTTATGGCAATCAAATGTTCCTGGTTTTTCAACACGAAAGAAGCAAATGAACATAATAAAATCTTAACGTATTTATTACATGGATTTCTTAACACGAGATGGCCTTGTAGGACATGATGTTACAGGTACGATAATGTACTATTTTTCACAATAAAGTCTACCCTAAACATCAGTCACGTAATTACTTGTAGATGATTACAAGAAAAAATTTGTGCATTAGATGATGCTTATTAGTTAAAAATGTTATGAACGTTAACTTCGTGTAATGTGGTTGCTTTAGTTTTAGACTCGTGAAGTTAATTTTCGGATCAAATGCATCAAGTTAGTTGATGTCTTATTATATATGAAAACCACATTTATATATATTTATTAATACTTTGGTGGACCTAAAGTATTATGGTTCAAGTTTACGGTTTCAGAACTTAGTGATGTTTTGCTAATGTTACACTTGCCCGAAAGTGTGGTAACCATCTCAGTGCTACAGCAGGTTTAATAGCAAATTGATGTTACAACTCAGGTTCCTTTTTCTGATTTTTTTCGTTATTGTCCTTTATCTTAATTCTTTTTTATTTGAATCTGAATTTTTGCAAGGTCAAACATAATGAGAAAATGTTTGAATGTTTTTTTTAAATTGATTACTCATGTTAAGGCTGGTAATATTCGTTAGGGCCTAAGCAAGCAAGTAATGTTGATAGTGCCATATGTGCCCTTTTGAACTATACGACATCTTCATTGTCCATAGTTGCTGATGCTGTTGCAGCTTTGTCATGCGAGGCCTTAAAAACTGACACTGCCATTGCTTTTAACTTCTTCACAGATTCTGGTGATGGCTTTTCCGACAAAGATAGAGCTATTGAAGAACTTGGCGAGAAGTTAAGGGAAGGTGTAAATGTGACTGAAGATTTGAAGCAAGAAATTGTTAAATTACAAAATGAACGTGTTCTGCTTACGATCAGTACAAGAAATCTATAGGGACCCAATCAGATATGGAGAAGAAATTAGTGGAAGCAGAGAACGAAGTAAAGAAGCTTCTAGAACGTGCACTCCATCTCCACATCGACGTGGTAGGAGTCGAAGTCCAAGCAGGAGTCGCAGCTGTCGTACACGATACTTTGTACATTTTTCTAAACCTTTATAACTAATTAGCACCATAAAAATAATTAAGACTGTATACTCTATATTTGCTTGATATATTTTGATAAAACTAATCATGTATCTGCTTTATTTGTACCAATTTTTAACTGTAATACAACTTTGCTTAACCGCCCCATTTTTAAGCTAAGGTTTTTCCGCGCCCATTTTGCTATATAAACTCATGGTATTCCTTATATTTTCACACTTTTTTAAACATGAGTTATCTGGCATGCAAGTTGTGGAAACGGGTAATTGGGGATGAAGTTGGTGAGTCGTATACAACAGGGACAAGATGTTTTTAGAGCTTGAGCAAGATAGTCCCAAGGTATACAGGAGAGAAGTCAATTTGACAGTCAAGAGTCGAGCTCAACTAATAGAAATGAGTTGTGAATTGTGACTTTAAAGTAGAGTTAAAAACTATATGTGCAGATATAGGTGAACGACAAACATTGTCTCAAACAAAGTTTTATGATTTCCAACCCGCCGTTGGGCGGGTATGTAAATAATATATTTATATATATATATTATTTATATATATATATATATTATTTATATATATATATATATATATATATGGGCACGTTATATTGAGAACCCATTTTAAGTGCAGAACTTTACAGAACTATTTTAAAGCAATCTAGACCATTGGATCATTTAATCAATGGTCATACATGAATGATGGTCTTTATGTAATATTGAAAAATTGGGAAATTTGACTGAAAATGTATAGATAATGGTATAATTGGTATTAAACATAATCATTTATTTTAAGGAGTTATAATCAATATCATTTATTTTAAGGAGTTACAATCAATATAATTTATTTTAGGGAGTTACAATCAATATAATTTATTTTAAAGAGTTTTTTTCGTTCTTTTTTTCTACTATTTAAATAAAAAAAAGCTTTTTGATTTCCTTATTTTTCAAAATTAAAAAAAATCCACTTTTTTCAAGCGTACATAAAAATGCATATATGTAATTTTAGAAAACATAAATGTTATTTTTTCCAAATGTGATTTTATATGTGTTTATAGTATACAATTTAATAAACTTCAGTGTGTTTTGCTTAAGATGTTAATTGCACATATGTTTCGTGGTGTACATTCTTTAAACTTCAAATTTTAAAACCAAAAACATAGACGTTATACATATGACGTATGAATTTATAGCAAACCAATAACAAAAATATCATATACAAAATTTGATATCAAGTAAAATACAATTCAAAAATAGAAGTGTTATCAAATTCACTATAACATATGTGCACGTTTTCTAAAAACATATATGCACGGCTTCGAGAACATATATGCACGGCTTCAAGAATATGTGTGCACGCCATTTTTATGCACTTTTTCCAAAACTATGGGCACTCTTCCACGAACATATTTGTACTCTTCCACGAACATATGTGCACGCTTCACTTTCTCATCAAATTTATTATAACATATGAGTACCCTCCGAGAACATATGTGCACGCTCTCGCCAAATTCATTAAAAACATATGTGCACGTCTTCAAAAAGCAAGTATATTTGCAATGACCACATAAACTTCATATTTAAAGCATCTAAAACCTGTAGTAACACAAATTTTTTAACAGTTAATCATATTAGCAATAAAAATCAATCAACAAAACACATCATAAATTTAAAATTAAAGTCAAGGTCGAACCAAATCTGATTATACCACTTACATAGCATTTAATAATGTAATCCCATAATTGATTTTAAAACTACACAAGACCCACATCATTCTACAGATTGGCCTTCAATATATAGAGATAAGATAATATTTTTCTAAGAAACTGACTCACACTTTCATTCACAACCACTTTCTTTTATTTATCTAGATTCTTGCTAGAGCCTCTCAATAAAATGTCATTAGAAATTAAAAAAATTCCGGACAAAAAGCTCACGTTGGTCAGGGATTTGGAATAAGTTTTAATTAGACTTATTTGTCATCTAAACAAGAGTTCTAGTACTACACTTAGCATCAAAAATAGTCTTTTCTTGAGTTTATATTCCTTTTCAATTGCTAATTATTAGTTTCGCATGGGTTTTCAATGAATCTGTATCCTAGTAATACCGTATACGCGCAAACAACAATATGAATAACTAGGTTTTTTAAAACAAAATATTTCACAAACATGTTTTTTTACTACACCTTTTTCCAAACAAACGCGCGTGCAATAGCAAAAGTATTAACAAAGGGAAAAAAACCAAATTGATTAGTACTTTACTAAGATTTTGGTCTAGTCTAGCACAAAATATTGAGCTAATAGCACAATAAAAACATGGTGGCTTTAATTAGAATCTTGACAAAAATTAATAGAACAACATATAGTGAATGGCAATAATACACCACTTTAATACATGGTTATGAATAAAAAACATAAAGTATTCTATATGAGTGATAATCTATAACACCCTGTGTTTTCAAGTCTTTGACGACGTCAATAAATGTACTATTCATTTTTAGTATTGTACGCATTGCTTGTAAATTTCATGAATTAAGTTTAAATCGCGTAAGCCAAAAATTAACGTTCAATGTAAACGGGCATCAAACAATTAAATGTTTACATCATTCAAGGGTTATATAATTATTTTAAGAATAATTATTAACTTTGTTTATTTTATTTTTATCGGATACGTAAAGTGTTTACGTTTCGCGATAAATTGCGTTTAGGCACTCCCGGAACCACGAAAACTTTTCTACGCTTCAACAAATACCCACTTTTATACCCAATACATAAAAGTTACATAAATATATCATATATATCTTTGTTTTGCCGAAATTCATACAACATGTATAAATATATACATGAAAATTTTGATAAGTCTTACACCTTGGTCAATCTCATGCCATACCACTTTATGACACACCATACCCCCCATCCCTACCATCCCTTGACCCATAACTAAGACTAAGGCCATCCCTAGGACACCCTTATGTCTCCTTGACCAAGTATACCTCTTATATACATACAACTAACTCATACACACTTAACACTTAGATAAATTTTCACAAAAACCTCTCTTATAAGCCTATATAGGCCACGGCATTATACCACCTCCCACACACATCCATACAAAATTTTCTACAACCCTTACACTTCTATATACACATATCCTAAGATGTACTAAGACATTTGCAAGCATTGGTTAACCATTTCCAAGTTATAATCAAGAAAAAGGAAGCTAGGGTTTAATTAAGGAAAGTAAGCTAGGATTTATTAAGTGCAAGCTTGGTTTTTGTGGCTAAACAAGGGTTTAGCACTTGTGCATCATCATCATCATTCTTCTTAAGGTCCATTTAAACTCTTTATGTTGCTATAATTTTCATTATTATGCATATGATATT
>BQNB010046510.1:0-43654 GCA_026074375.1 Tanacetum coccineum
CGCGCTTACTCAATAAAAATTTAATGCTAGTGCATTTAATCACCATGTACGTCGCACAAGCTTTTGTGTGCGCCGCACTTACCCCAAAATCAGCCTATAAATAGAGGACGAATTTTCACTCTCAAATCATTCCTCTCATTCCAAAAAACATACACATACTCCAACCCTCTTATCCATCATCCATATAAACACCAAAAACACTACTCCCTTTGAAGAATAAAGATCTAACGATCAAGAACAAGAACAAAGACGGTTATCAACTTAGTTATTGAAATAATAGAAGTCTATGTTAAATCCACTTTTGTTATGAACACTCTAGCCATGAGAGGCTAAATCTCTCATGACTACTCAGTGATGTTATGATAATGAATAAGCATTTGGTATGATCATGATCCCTTTAATCTCAAGCTTGTGTTGAAATCCTATTATATCTTATCTTGTCCATTTTTGCTTATCAACTTAAATTATATAGTCATATTGGTATAGGTTGAGAGACCCGGTATGATCTATATGGTTTCAAAGATTTGTCTATGATCTTTATCGTTTGTGCTGAGAAATCCACTTTCGTAGATTGATAAACAAATAAGCTTTGATATACTAGTAACTGGATTATTTGAGTGACACATTTGGTCTAGTTAACTAAATATAAGTCTTGAGTTAATTAAGTTAGTTTGTGAAAATGTTTTCTGACGAGAAAACCCTTTTTTATAAATTAAGGTTCCACCTCTATGGTCTAATCATTTCCAACGCTTATAAATTATTTTTCAACTATCCGAGTAGTCATCTTTATTATCATTGGAAAAACAAAAAGTTATTTTCAAGTTAAAGTTTATTTTCTTTCTAATTATCTAAACACTACTTAAATCCCTGTGGAACGACTTGGTCTTACCTAAAAAGATTATACTACATACGTGGGTTATACTTTTACTCGTGTGTTTCCCTATAATAAAAATTAGTATTTCAAGTCATTATAAATTTAAAACTTTTGAAACACATCATCTACTATTTAAATATTTATCAGTTAATTATGAGCATGATTGCTGAAACATAAACGGTTCACCTACCGGTCCAACTAAGCTCATAACTCAAAGACAAAGACACAACGTTATTTGTGATCCTATTGGTCTAGTAATATGAAACTCGATATGGAGAGCTATCGCGTTATCTAGATTACTTGGTCCGTATCACTAGATCCAGTTGAATGATAGGTCACATATTTAAACACATAAACAAGTATGAGGTGATAAATATAATTAAACAATCAACGATAAATTAAGAAATTGATTTTAAAACAAACCAAACATTGAACTTTCATTATGATGGCTAACACCTGAGGGTATTAGCCCACAACCATTGTAATTATACAAGCGTAATCAAACAATGAAAATCGAATGATTAAGAGAGTAAATATTACACGATGTCTTCTATGGATTCGTGATCAATGGTTGACCTTGGTGGCTCTTCTTTTTAAAAAATTCGTCTTTTGTGAGTATGGTATAAGGAAAATGAATTTTGCACACTAAAACTTATTTCGAGTCTTTCTATTTATAGTGTCTTGAAAAAGACTCTTTACACCGGTATCTGGCAAGGTCGTAGGCGTATTGGGCTAGATTCCTATAGATGTTGCCGTACGTTCATAATCATCAGTGATATCATTCCCAATTTACTGTATTTACTGTATCTTTGAATAGATTATCTTTATGGTTACGGCCAGTATGTAGACAGGAGGGATACACGTATTGGGAATTGGTCTCAAAGCGGTTAGTTTCTTGGAAGTCTTGGTCCGCGAATACACGTATCTCTTTTGTTGGATTCCGACGTATTGGTCAGAAAATCTGCGATCTTCAAATAGCTTCGTTTTAAACCCAAATTATGCGCCGTTTAGCTTTGTCTTCACAAATCACTCCCCCTGAATTACTTTCATTTATCAACCTTTAAAGCTTTTAGTACTAATTATTGCAATTAAATTACATTAAAAGTGGTGGCAAAATAAAAGAGATAAACGATATAAATAAAGTAGATGTTATTTGATGTTGTTGGGATTAATAGGTCAGATACATGATATAATAAGTGATGTTATGATGTTGTTTAGAATTCTGCATCAAGTTGTTATGTTATATGCTCTAAATGGGGGAATATAAAAAAGGGGGGGTTAGTGCTGCTCTATGAACTTCATAAGAAAAATTTACTAAGTAGTTTACTACTGTTGGTACAATAGTTAATGTGGCTAGTAAAAGTATTACTGCAGTACAAAGACTGCTTAAAGTTAATGCTGCGGAAACACGAGTTACTTATCCTCAAGAAAAATATTCTAAGTGTAGTTACTGCTAGTATTATGTTACTACTTTGCTAGTGTTAATTAATACTATTGTAGTACTGCTTACTTAATATGTTTCGTTATGTAGAGGAAAAGATTTTCTATCACTTAGGTAAGTAGTGTAAGCCGGTAGGAACTCCTTGGTGTATAAAGGAGTACATATGGCATAGAGATTGATAGTACAAAACCAAATACAAATCAATCGTAGTCGTTTCTTTTATGTTCAGGCTGTGTACCCTAATGTACTTGAGATTTTTGTAGGGTTATACATTCAATAATATTGGACGCTTATTTGTTGAATTATATGTTCATTGAATTATTGTTTCATTGATAATTCTTCTTTAATATTAAAGATTAGATTCCGCATAAATCTTTATAATTCGAACAAAGCTTTTAGTATAGTTGTGTTAGAATTATCTAATATAAATAAACCTTAAACAAGCATAAGGAATTCAATCTATTGAAGTGGGATCAACAAGTGGTATCAGAGCTTGTTGAAAAGCTTTGACTAAAAATGACACCTATTTTTTACAAAGATCTTGTGCTAAAAGATATGGAATCAAGATTCTGCACACATTGGTGGCGGCCTCTAAAGTTCCATGCTCACATTTGGTGAGTTGAGATCTGGAGGAATGAGGATTTTGACAATATATTCCAGATGATAGATATGCCCTGTAGGATGTCATAGAGAAATGGTGTAACCTTGCAAAAAAAACAGTGTGGAGGTGTTGGTGCAGTGATGCCTAATTCAATGCTGAAGAAAAGGCTCAGACGAATTTTAAGAAGTGAAAGCTTCGAAGGACTTTAATGATGGGCATTCCCAATGCAACATCAGTTAAAATTTAACTCCATAAGGATGCTAAGAAGTTGCTGGAAGCTGTTGAAAAGAGCATTTGGTGGAACGTTTTAGCACTAAAAAAGGACTCAAAGGGAATCTCTTTAAGCAGAGCAATAATGAAACCTTCACTGCTCCAAGATTCAGAGATGCTTGATCAAACCTTTTTGATTAGGCTTCAAAAGCTTGTGAAGTTCAGTATGAAAGCTTTCACAAGAAGATGTTAATCAAAAGTTATTAAGAAGTTTGTCACCTAAGTGGAACACACAGGCTGTTGTGTAGAGGAATAAAGATAATTTTGATACAATAGACTATGGGATGGATCTCTACAAACCTCAAGGTGTATGAACCAGAAGTTAAAGGAATGACTAGCTCAAGTTCAAGCACACAAAACATGGCTTTTGTGTCCTCTTCAAATAACAACACTAGCAGCACTAATGAAGCAGTTAATACTGCTTATGGAGTTTCTACTGCTAGCACTTAAGTTAATGCTGCTAACTCTACAAATATTGATAACTTGAGTGATGCTGTTATTTGTGCATTCTTTGCTAGTCAACCAAATAGTCCTCAACTTGTACATGAGATCTTGCAACAATCCATCCAGATGACATGGAAGAGATGAATTTAAGATGGCAAATGGCCATGTTAACTATGAGGGCAAGAAGGTTTTTAAAGAATACAGGAAGGAAGCTAACTGTTAATGGCAATAACAATATTGGTTTTGATAAGTCCAAAGTGAAGTGCTACAACTACACAAGATGGGAACAATTATGGCCACCCCTTTAAAAAAGGGGAGTTGCAGACCTCCAAGAAATCAAGACAACAGGAACAAGGAAAGCTCAAGAAGGAGTATGCATGTGGAAATATCTACTTCCATAACTTTGGTGTCCTTGTGATGGTCTTGGGGTTTTTTGGATTATGACTGGAGTCTGGAGGGATCAGGCAGAGGAAGGGCCTATATGCATCATGGCTTTCTTACTTCAAAATTCTGACTTAGAGGTATCCAATGATTCTATTTGTTCAAATCTTGTTTGAAAACTATTGCATCTTTAAATTATCAAAATGATCAATGTTAATAGATTTAGAGGAAATCTGAGATAATGGTTTTTAGGTTATAAGACAGGTTTAGGTTCTGTGGAAGAAAAAACTTGAAGTTTATAAAGAAATGGGGAGGCATTTATTTACAACTGATATTAAGGGATTTAAAATTTGAAAATGATTTGGAGAAATAGCTATTATAGAGCTTAAGAAGAAGTTGAAATAGTTCAAGAAAGAAAAAGATGCATTAACATTAATGTAGATAATTTTATGGCATCTAAAAGTTTAAAAAGCTCATAGAGGTGTTAGATAGTTGACAATTGCAAGATAGGTTTAGGCTATTGAATATTATAATGCGTTCCCACCTCCCTACACAGGAAATTTCATGCCTCCAACACCTGACTTGTCTTTTACTTGTTTAGATGAGTTAAACCAGTTGAGAAGCATAGGCAAAACACTCACAGTCCAAGAGACAATTAAAGAAATTAGAACAATATGATGTCTCAAAAGCTAGGAAGCAATTTTGAGATGTTTATAAGGCCTCGTTATGTCTGTGGAAAGCTTTAGTCATTTTTGCAAGGTGATTGCAATTACCATAAAAACCAGTTTCAAAATCAAGGTGGTTAAAACTGTTTGGAAACCCAATGCTCAAGGGTGAAAAATCATCAAAACTTTGCTAAAAAAAACTCACCCACTATGTAAAAGAAACTTGGTTCCAAGAGCAGTACTAATGAAGTATGGTTTAGTATCAGTTAATACTGCTAGACAAGTTAATGTTGCTCACTCAAAACAATACTGAATTGCTTACTAGACCAATGTCATATCTTTCTTAAAACAGCTATTCAATGTTTAAGAGCTCATTCATAATAACAAAATTTAAAAAACCAATAATATTAATCAAAGGGTTAATACTGTTAGGGAAAACTTTTTAAATACTGCTAGGCAAAAGCAGTAGTAGTTAGTTAAGTAGTTAAATGCTGTTAAGGGAAATAATTTTAATGTTGTTAAGGCTTCAGCTTGTTGGGTTTTGAAACCAAGCATAAAATTTTTAGGACCATGGTTTCTAAACACAACAGTGCAATCCATTCATCCTAAAAAGTTTTGATTATGTTGATGCACAAGGCAGAATCCTAAGTCAGTGATGTGATTGGGTCCCCAAACTGATTTTCTTATCTAATGTGCAAGGGCAATCACAAATGGAATTTACAGGATCAAGGAATTGATTGATAGTTGGATGCTAAGGACATGAAGGGACATGTCCTATAATTACAAACTATGAAGAGAAGAGATTAGATGGGGATATGTTGCTTTTGGACTGGGAGGAAACATGCGGGGACGGAGGTACCAGGTTGGAGGGGGAGGACCGCTTTGGACCTAAAAGGAGGGAAATCACAAGGAAATGTACCATTAAACTGGTCATCTGATTTTGAAAATATGTATTTTGTGAGAGAAGTTAAAGTTGAGTTCTTTAGTGTCTCACCAATGTGTGATAAAAAAAGGAATAGTGTTCTTTTTATGACACTGAATACTGTATTGTTTTATCTATTCAAATTTACGTTAATTAACGAAAGTCAAAAGTTTTAATTAGAGTTTCTAGAAAGAACAATATGTAGAGTGTTGATTTTAAAGAACATAGTTCTTAGGAGGTTGAAACTGCCTTTTGCAAAAGCCAATATGGATGAATTCTAAACTTTGGCATAGAAGGCTAGGGTCACTAAATTTAAAACCATGAATAAATTGGTTAATGAAAATATTGTAAGAGGTTACCTTCTAAACTTTTTGAAAATGATCAAATGTGTTGCTTGTCAAAAAGAAAGCAAGCACGAGCCTCTTGTGAACCTAAACAGAAAAAAACTCAATCAGCTTCACTTTACATTTGTTATATGGACTTTATTTGGTCTACATTTGTAATAAAGCTTATGAAGAAAATGTTATTGCCTAGTTGTCAACAAAATGGATTTTAGTAGGTTTACATGGGTTTTCTTTCTAGCTACTAAGGATGAGACTAGTGACATTCTTAAGTCCTTTATAACAGGGATATAAAATCTAGTAGATCACAATGTTAAAATGATTAGATGTGATAATGGAAATGAATTAAAAAACAGAGTGTTAGCCTCAAAATATTAAGTCGAACAAGGAAGCTCGGTCACTCAACGAGGAAGCTTCGGTCTTTATTCATTTATGTTGTAATAGGCGAAAAGGGTAAACGGGCTCGTGAACGTAATCTAATCTTGTACTAGTTCCGGACTAAGGTCCATTGTAATCCCGAGCCCGGCCCAAGTCAAACACCATTCGGCCCAACAAAGCCCATGTGGTGTAAGTATAAATACCCCTCTCCAAGTGTGGAGAGGGTGTTGGTCTCATTTGTATTTTCTCTCATTTTACTAGAAATCAACCAACTCTTTTTCTTCTCTCTACTTTCTCTCTCTAAAATTCTTATTATCTCCTTATCTATTTTTCTTGTTCAACCATGGTGAAGTGAAAGTGGTTCCGGGTTACAACATTTGGTACCACTCGCCACGGGTGGGTTTAGTGATTTAGTGATTTGAGCTTATACGGCTTATCGAGCTTATAGTAATTCGGCTTTTTTTTGCTTACTAGTTTAAACTGCCCTTATTCGAATTTGGTGTCAAACCATAAATACTATAAAAACAAATTTTCGTGGATTATCTTGGTCATAAACAGTTTCAAAAAGTTGGTTTTTGTTCATTTACGTATTAGTTTTTATTCTAGTTTCACGTGTTATTTGTTAGCAAAAGTGAATGGTTCATATTCATAGCTTAGTGGGCTTATTTTTTCGTGGGTCATCTGTTTTATTTTTTTTCTTTTTCACATTTTCTCCACAAAAGCGTGAACCTTTCTTGTCATAAAATATGTTTCGTAGTTTTTCTTTCTTGCTTGGTAGCTAGCTTATTTCGTTGTATCACAGCTTCTTACAAGCCTTATTTTTTAGACAAGGCTATTAGGTTTTTAAGCTTATTTCCTGTTTAACGCTTATTTGTGTCAAACAGACCTTTTTTTTACACGAGCTTATTTAAAGTTTTTTTTGAGTGGCTTTATTTTTGGTGGTACACGGTGAAGAGGAGACAAGATCACAAAGACTCGGTGTTGCTAGTAGGACGGTAATAACAAAATAGGACAATAGTACTAAACCGAAACAACCTTGCCAACCTAAGCCTCGATCCGAAGCAACCTTGCAAACCGAACAAACCTTGTGAAACCGAACAACCATTTTTTTCTTTGTGACCGACATAAACCATTTTTCCCTTGTGAACCGAACAGCCCATTATCTTAAATGGAATCCGAAACAAGCTTCACATCTCATAAGGAACGAACAAATCTCACAACATAGAGGAAAATCGAACAACTCGTTTTTCTTATAGAACCGAACAACTCGTTTTCTTTTTTAACCGAACAACTCACAAGCATTTGGAATCGAACAACTAGTGACAACTGATTTATACATGTTGAAAGAACCGATTCATACAAGTTGATACAAGGTTTTTGGTTCATTTCGTGTAGTTTGGTTTTTCGTTTCGAGTGTCGTTTAACTTCGGGACTTCTTTCTTTACTCCATCGCGATCGAAAATCGTTTCGGATCATCGTGGTTATATTCACATTCAACCGACGTATACCGTACACTACGGTGGGACTAAAAATCACGTTCATTATGTGGTAATTTTAAAACTCGAAGAAGAATCAATATCGGAGGGGAAAAACACTGTTTCTTTTTAATTCTAATTGGAATTTTAAACTTTTGCCACTCAACTTCCCTAATAGTTTTTATTTTTAACTTTTAGTTTTTCAAAGTTTTACTTTTAGCCCTTTGTCCTTACAACTCTTTCAATCTTAACCTCTACTTTTTAAAACATTTTCATATTTAGTTATTTCTTTTCAAGATTTTTTATTACTTATAGTATTTTTAATCATTTAGCCCTCTAGTTTTAATTAATTACATCATTAGTCCTTATTTCAAATTTTTTTTCTAATAATCGTTAATTAAGCTCAAGTACCTTAACGTCAACACCGATTCATCGACAAAAACAATTTTTCATTCACGGTTTTTTCTTGATTTAGTAAAAATCCCGTTAAAAGGTCGATTTTTAGGTTTAAGTCATAGATTTGGTAAAATCCTTGTGACCGTTAATGATTTCACTCTACACCAACAATCACTTTACCTACTTAAGATCCTACAAATCATTTTCACTTCACAATTCACGTTACAATGGAAACGAAAGATAATTTATCTTCGTGTTCGGATTTAGATGAACAGGAGATACAACAACTGCAAAAGCAAGCAAAGATTTTGAAAGAAAACTCCTTAAACAAATTGAATGCACTGCAAACAACAATTCAACATCTCTCAAGTTCCAACTACTCAGTGTACTACGATTTTAGAGATGCTTTTCACTGACTCTTTGATGCAGACGAAAGAACGTTCAAGTCTGTGTTATCTCGAAACATGCTGAATTTAGAAAGGCAACTCAACAAGACACTTCACGAGAAGGATTTCCAATTCGGATCTAAGTGAGATCAAAGTGCAGTTTGACCAAATTCTACATTCAAAGTGTTAGAGCTTTTTAATTATAATTCATATGATCTTTTTTATTTTTTTTTTTTTTTTTTTTTGGAAAACAAGAAAAGACTTCAAAGCTTAGCACTAACATGGAAGCTTCAAACCTATTAAGGAAACCTCCAATAATTACCAAAACATTGACTCCATTGAGCAATGTATTGTTGAAACCGAGCACGTCCATGAACAAGAGGCTTCAGCTCTCCTAGGTTGAATGCAAAGAAAGTTTGCAGATTCAAGACGTGCAAGATTCAAGAGGTTAAAGCTCAAATGCTTTGTTCGAGAGATGAGACACAGACAACCAATGGATTGTATTGACAAGGGAATGACCAAAGTTTTTAAAGAAATAATAGACAACATTCTGGAGATGAAAGGAGGCAAGGTCAAGGAGGATGAATGCAATGACACAAAGCATTCTCGGGCATGATACGGATATCAAACCTTCCTATGACACAAAACCAATGGTTGAGGTACCATATACTACTGAATATAATGTGTTTGCTGTTGACACACAACATTCTGAGCAATCTGAATGCATTATTAACACATGGTAGTGAAAAGGTTTGATAGTAATGTTCATTCCTGATTTACGATTGTGTGATAATGAAATTTAGACTGACCAAAATGTTGTAGAATGTGATGATGAGCGGGCTGCGCTTGTAAAATTGAATTGCAAATTTAAAACTTGACATTGCTGAAAAACAAAAACGATTCAAAAAGACAATTAAAAGAAAGCACAAAACGCATCATTGACTCAAGAATTGTAAGAGTGCAAATCTACGCTTGCGGAGACTACCCCTTAAAACTTTGGGGGGTCTAATAGTTTCGGGATAGGTGTTTAATTTGCACTTCAAAAACAAACAGACTAAGTTTGAGAGGTAAAGGCCTTTAATGGACGCACAGTTGACCTATGTGCAAACTTGACGTAAGTTTAAATGAAACTCTTGGACTATTAGCTCAAAAGAGATTGACATAAAAGAAGGTTTCAAAGTTAAAGCCTATGAAATTTTAGTTTTCAAAGAGAAACATGATGAGTTAGTTAAACAAAGTCTTTTAACAAAGTCACATTTTGAAGGTATTGTCAAAAAGAAAACAAAGGTTATAACGGATTTGAAACTTAAAGAAGAAAAAGACATCGAGAAAATGATTTGAATGGAAAAGCATATTAAGTGTTTGAATGAACTTGTTTACAAAAGGACATCATCAATTCAAACCATCACATTATGTTGCTCAAGGCCTAACATTTCAATGGTAGACCAACCTTTACAATCAATGTACCTTCAAAAAAGGCTCAATCTGAGAAAACGATGTTTGTTATGTAGATCCCTATCGGACCAATTTGATCCTACAAACGACTCGTCCCCAATAGGGATGAGTCTCTGACTCATGAAAAAAGAGAGTCTGATCAAAATTGAATAAAGAACTTAGTGAAAAACCCTTGACTACACAAGTTTAAATAATCTTTATGAAATTTTCAAACCCCCAACACTAGGAATATCTATTCACGGTTAGCACATGCAAAATGAAGTAAGAAGAAAATATGGGAGAAATCTTGGTGAAACGAAACCAAATATTTTCAAAAAACATAAATTTTTACCCGCTGGGTCCAAATAAATAAGAAAAGTAGACAAGCATATAATGTCATGGCGAACAACATAAATAATTTAGAAGGAAACATGTTGATCAAGCTTGGGTAAAAACATTTAAAGGAATCATTTCGTGCCCCAATATGCTCTTGATATAGATATCCTAATAAAAAACACGTTTGATGCTATTGCCATAAAAGACACAGAATGATAGTTTCACATTTGTTCTATGAACTTAGCAAGAATGCCATGCATGATTAAAGTTACGTTGAATCTTCTTGAAAAGAAATTGACAACTTGAATCTAAAAAAACAGATTTTTCAACCATGTATGAATTTACTTTTGCAAGAATGTGTGTTCTAATGATGTTATGTGTTCTGTATTTGATTCGTCTATCTGATTTAGATGTTCATGCTGAATAGTTAATGTTTATATGTCATAAAGTGAAAGAATTGTAATTGTCTTGCACAAAAGATTTCGAAACAACCGAAACTGTTAGTAACAGAGTATTTACTGATGCTTTTACGAAGTTTTACTCAAATTAGAAAAAACACTCGATTTTCTTGAACACTTGCTTTACAACACTGTATCAAGAAAAACAAATGGTAAAATGAAAGTTTGCAAAGAAAAAAGGGCGTCAAAATGTTTTTCTGATAAGAGCCCCTGTGAACAATATTTTAAAATTTACACAGATTTGATAAGCCTCATTGCAAGCAAGGACATTACCATAAGTGAGTTAACAGAAACTATTGAGAAGAACAAAGGAAAAGGGTGTGGGACCTAATTTTTAAAAACAAATCAAATCTTGGGGAGAAACCGCCTTTGCAACCAATCAGACTTCAACCAGTGTGTAAGACAACACCAACTGGTATAAATCTAAACGATACGCTAATTGCAAGACATAGGATGGCCTCCCAATGTTGGCGCGTGGCATGATTTGACAAACACCAAAAAATCACTCCACATTCTTGGCCTCAAGTAGGAAATCTCTTTTGCTAAGCCTTATAATGCGAATGTACATGGCCCTTCTAGGAATAGCCCAAAGCATGTGTCATTTCAGTCACCAAGAGAATCTGTTGGCATTAAATGACTCATGGTTCATACTACTACCTAGAGGAAGCTAAGAAAAAGGTACAACTTAGAAAGATAAAGCTTGAATACCAACTAGTTAGCAACAAATCTGCTTACTTTACCAACACTTTTTAAAAACTTAATGGTAAACAAACCGAAATAGAAACTTGAATCAACAACCTAGAATTGGCCAACATCCATAAGTAGTCATTGTATGAATACAACTGTTAATCACAACATAACCACCTAGAATCAAAGGACTTCTTGATGTCAAAAGATCTTGGCATGGTCTACTGAAAAAAAGTGCATTTTACAATGCAAATCCGAATGTGTGCATCTTAAATACCTCTTAAAGGTGAAGTCTTGTGCCTTTGTACGAAAAAGGATGCACAATCCATTAAGACAACAAAGAGATATATGCCGTAGAAAATGAAATAATGATCTAAGAAACATGACAGACATCATCCCCATAGGATAAAAGTGTTTCTCTAATAAGTCCTCTAATGTTAGATCTTAAAAAACGCCTACTGATCTGGTTTACATAGAAATTCAACGGGTAGAATCTGTAATCAAGTTGGTTCTTAAGTGGATTCCCATTAGAAGTCAGTCTGAAAACCCGCTATAACAGAACTGATAGTGCTTTACCATTAGGGAAGGAAACACATAGATCCCTAAAAACTGTTATTTGTGCAAAACTCTTACTTCTTTGAGTGCAGGGTACTTAATGGCTTTCGAAACCCATTTCTTCAAAAGGGGTTCATTAATGTAAAAATATTCTATCAAACATTTCTTTGTATAACCATTTACCATTTTAAATTATGTTAGGAAAATATTTTGAATAAAGAAAATACATAAATATAAAAATTTCAAAAAGAAAAATCAAAAAAGTAAAAAAATTCTCAAAAAGAAAATTACAAAAATCAGAAAAACATTTAAAAAATTTCCAAAAAAGGAATCTCCTTTGACATGTCTCTCGAATCGATAACATTTACATACCTAGAAATGTTGATTACATCGTCCACGGGCTGTAAATGAAGTTCGACGCGAGAGAGTGTTTCAAATGCTTTCAAAACATGTCATTTCTAATTTTCTTAATGGCTTGTTATTAAATGACAGATAACAACCCGATCCTCAAATAAGGAAAAAGTGTGCCATCATGTACATATATCCGGCACAACGAGAAGATAAAATTCACGGACTTGTGCCGACGATAAAAAGTCAATTCAAAAGACATTTATTAAAAGTCTTCTCGAGCTCAAAGTAAACATTGGTTTTTTTCAAAAAACCACATTGAACTTTAATTTTTCAAGAATTTTCTCAAAGATTCTTTCTAAAATCCTTTTCAATTATGTGTTCGACACTCCCTCCTCATGCATCTTTCAAAAGTCGAATCATTTTTTATAAGTGAATCAATTTTAAGGGGGAGCTTTTAAAACTAAGTTTTAATGCGTTTAGGCACATACTCACATGTCTATTTTATGTGTCTAAAACATTTCAAAAATGTTTAAACAAATGAAAAAAATGTTAATAATATTTAAACAATCATTTTGTTAAAACATATACAAGTAGCTCAAACTCAATTTCATATAGATTTTACAAAGTCATAATCCTATTCTCTCAATTTGTGTCATATGTGTGAAATTGAGGGGGGGCAAGAAGAAACAGTTTACATAACTCATGCTTTGGTGTACATTTTTCCCCCAGAATTTCATAGTCAAATTTTTTAATCACCGGGTATTTAAAAACTAAGTGCATTAGTATTTAAAATAAGGGGGAAAAGGGAGAAATGTAATTAAAAAATGTATCTTGAAAATATTAATTGTCTAAACGACTCAAAGTGCTGTTTATACTCTTTGGAAAAGGTTTTATGGTTACAATCTCATACCCAACAACATCGTAATTCACGACAATTCTGAAGTCATAAGGTGGTTAGGTTAGGTATTAGTCCTATGATCCAACTGAACCAGGAGGGATTCTACACCAAAGGACATCCTATAGTCTAGACATAGCAGTCCTTATGTATGATTAGAGATGAAGAGAAATTAAGGATAATACAAACTAAGTTGAGCTAACACTTGGATTGGAAACAATCTACAATAAGGTGTTAGTAATGACGTTCCTTTGGTAAGCTTAAGGGGTTGAAGAATAAAAAAGAAATGTAAGGATAAAGGGTCTAAAGAAAGAAGCCATCCATACAACTTTAGGCAGAAACCGGGTCAATACATAATCTATTGATTTTCACAAAGATGAATTCTGATATTAAAGAAAGATGTCATGGACCCAGTGATGCAATGCACAACCCTTCCCAGCCATTCAAGTTTCTCTCAACAGATACTTGTCTCATTTGTCACGGAGATACACACGTTATCTATTGACATCTTACTCCGAGATTGTTGATATTGAATAGGTGGCAGTCTGCTCCAGCCTCTAAGTACTAAAACCAAAACGCACTAATCTAGTCTAGAGCCAAGAGATCAATAAAATAAATCTTATTAGGACACATTCCATGACAAAAACACTTGTTGAACACCATTAAGTTCACAATTTGTTAACAAGTGTCTATGCATTATCCTTGTGATTTTTACCTGAAAACTTCCGTAGTGATACTTAAGTATTCACAGTAAAGCTGGAAATCCTTCTTTAAGTCCAACATCAAACAAGCTTTTGGTAGGTGATTGGCGAATTCTATATGAAATCTAACTTGTGTCAAATGGAAAGGAACACGATGGTGCGATTCTATGTGAATCAAACTTGTTCCAGTAAATGAATATTGACGACTAATCAGAAAGATAGTAACTATTGATTCACTCATTATCGTGTTGTATGCTTTGTGTATATGGTATTGAAGAATAAGCAAGTCGATAAATCTAATGCATACGCGTTAGAGGATTAACACTTTGGAGCTGGAATCCCTATCAAGGAGGTTCTTCTAAAATTGAACCTACCTGATCACAGGTATAGTATTTATACTGTAAAACGATCCTCACAAAACTAGAGGTTAATGCAACTGAATCTCAACAAATGACAAAGCCATATTCATCCATATCTGCTATTTCTCACTAACTTTAAAATGTAGGTACCAAACGGACGGTCTGTTGCAGCCTCATTCGTGCAGAGTCGAATTCATTTTCCAACATGCTCATACTCAAGCTACAAAGACATACTATAAGCATCAAGATTCAAGAATCAAGAAAGCTCAAGAGTTAAATACAAAGACTTCTGCAAACTCTGATATTCAAGATTACTTCCTAAAAGAATATCAAGATTATCAAGAAAAACCGATTGTCAAAGGGAGATTGTTCGCTAGCTTTCAGATGATGCATAATATGAGCTGTTGGTCAAGGACACAAGGATCGCAAGGATGACAGAGGACAACAAGGGACAAACAAAAGAAAGATTAAAGAACTCGGAATTAAAGTCAAAGTTAAAAAGAAAGGCTCAAAGATCATAAGGATCACACAAGCATGACAGGAACAAGCCTAACAACAAGATAAAGACAGAACAAGACTCAGACTCAATTGTCAAGAAATCGCAAGAAATCCCAAGACCATGTTATGATGTGAACATGGAAGCTCAGGAATCTATCAGAAATCATAGTTAGGGGAGATTGTTAGCCTTAAAATATCAAGATCGTTTGAAGGTTCAAGACCTCGCTTCGGGGGAGATTGTTAGCCTCAAAATATTGAGTTGAATAAGGAAGCTCGATCACTCAATGAGGAAAGCTTCGGTCTTTCTTTCATTATGTTTTTAGGCAAAAAGGGGGTAACGGGCTCGTGAACATAATCTAATCTTGTACTAGTTCTGGACTAAGGTCCATTGTAATCCCGAGCCCCAGCCCAAGTCAAACACCATTTGGCCCAACAATGCCCATGTGGTGTAAGTATAAATACCCCTCTCCAAGTGTGGAGCAGGGTGTGGGTTCATTTGTATTTTTTCTCTCATTTTACTAGAAATCAACCAACTCTTTTTCTTCTCTCTACTTTCTCTCTCTAAAATTCTTATTATCTCCTTATCTATTTTTCTTGTTCAATCCATGGTGAAGTGAAAGTGGTTCCGGGTTACAACACAGAGAAATGAATCAGTTTTGTGAGATGAAGGGTATTTTGAGAAAAATTTAGTGTAGCTAGAATCCTCAACAATATGGATGTTGCTGGAGAGCGAGGAATATGACACTAATTTGAGGCTGCTCGGACTGGCTAGGCTGTTCTAAGTTGCCAATAATTTTTGGACTGAAGCAGTTAATATTGCTTATCTATGTGCAAAATCGAGAGGTGTTAGTAGGTAAGCCTCATAAACAGTCCCCATATGAACTTTTTCATGGTTTAGAACACCACTTTAAGTTTTATTTGAGAAACTTTTGGGTGTGTTCCTTGTTACCATTCTCAAATACCATAGATCACTTAAGCAAATTTGATGGTAAGGCTGATGAAGGTTTCTTTGTTGGATACTCTTTGAATAGTAAAGCCTTTAGAGTATTCAATAGTAGAACAAGGATAGTGGAAGAAAACTTGCATATTAGGTTTAGTGAGAGTACACCTAATGTTGTAGGTAGTGGACCAGATTGGCTATTTGATATTGATGCACTAACAAGAACAATGAATTATGAGCCAATTGTTGCAGGTACACAGTCTAATGGTTTTGCAGGTACAAAAGCAAGTGATAATGCATGTCAAGCTAGAAAGGAGACAGAACCTGTCAAAGATTACATTTTGCTACCATTATGGACTGTTGATCTACCATTTTCCTAAGATCCAAAGAGTTCTCATGATGATGGATCCAAACCTTTAAGTGATGATGGAAAGAAGGTTGATGAAGATCTAAGAAAAGATAGTAAATGTAATGATCAAGAGAAGGAAGATAATGTTAACAGCACTAATAATGTTAATGCTGCTAGCACAAATGAAGTTAATGTTGTTGGTGGAAAAACAAGCATTGAACTTTCAGATGATCCAAATATGCCTACTTTGGAAGATTATAGCATATTTGACTTCATAAAAGAGGAAAAGGTGAAGATGATGGTTTGCACTGGGACTGACATAAACAATTTGGATACAACAATCCAAGTTAGTTCCTTTCAACTACTAAAGAATTCATAAAGATAACCTCTTGAATCAGTGAATAGAGATTTTAATCAACTACACAACAAGAAAGATGTCAAAGAATTTGAAAGAACATGGGTTTGTTAGACTTTCAACGCAAGATCAACCATAAAGACCTTCAAAACTTGCTGTTTGCTTTGCTTTTTATCATAGGAAGAAACCTAAAAAGGTAATTATGCATTGAAGGATCCAAGATGGATAGAGCTATTGGCAGGAAGGAAGAGCTTTACAATTCAAAGTTATAGAAGTTTGAACTTTTAGTGATTTACCAAATAAATAAAAAGGGCTATAGGCACTAAGTGGGGGTTTCAGGAATAAAAAGGATGAAAGGGGAATTGTGATAAGAAATAAAGCAAGATTGGTTGCTCAAGGATATACACAAGAAGAAGGGATTGACTATGATGAAGTCTTTGCCTTTGTTGTAAGAATTGAAGCAATTAGGCTATTTTAGCTTATGCTTCATTTAAAGATTTTGTGGTGTATCAAATGGATGTAAAAAGTGCTTTTATTTATGGGAAGATTAAAGAAGAGGTGTATGGATGTTCAACCCACCAAAGATTTGAAGAGCTAGCCTTTCTTGATAGAGTCTACAAAGGGTTGAAAAAGCACTGTATGGACTAACTCTAGCTCCCAGGCTTGGTATGAAACCCCCTTGTCAACAGATATGTGGGAAATGGGTTTCAAAGAGGGAAAATTAACAAGACCTTATTCATCAAAAGGCACAAAGGTGATATTTTGCTGTGTGGTCTAAGTTTATATGGATGATATCATCTTTGGTTCAACAAAGAAGGAGTCTATGCCAATGCATTTAAGAAGTTGATTTGGCTTGACGAAATTTCAGATGAGTTCTATGAGAGAACTTACATTCTTCTTAGGATTACAAGTGCAACAGAGAACAGGGGGGGATTGGCCATATTTATTAGTCAGATAAAATATGTTAAGGAAATTTTAAAGAAATTTGGGTTTACAGAAGTCAAGACTGCAAGCACACCAATGGAAACTCAAAAGCCTCTGCTCAAGGATGAAGATGGTAAAGAAGTGGATGTTCATATGTATAGGTCAATGATTGGTTCATTGATGTATCTTACATCTTCAAGACCTGACATCATGTTTGTAGTGTGTGCATGTGCTAGATACCAAGTCAATCCAAAGGTTTCACATCTTCATGCTGTGAAAAAGATTTTTAGGTACTTAAAAGGTCAACCAAAATTAGGCCTTTGGTATCCAAAAGATTCTCCTTTTGATTTGGTAGCATACACTGATAGTGATTATGCTGGAGCAAGCTTGGAGAGGAACTCTACAATAGCGGTGGTCAATTTCTTTAGATGCAGCTTAATATCATGGCAGAGAGTGGTTAGCAAATTCCACAACAGAAGTTGAGTATGTGGCTGCTTCAAGTTTGCCAAACCAAACACCCCCGTTTGGCATAAACTGCCAAACCAAACACCCTCGTTTGGCATAAACTGCCAAACTAAACGGACCCTATTAGATTTTCACGCAAACCAAACGCACCCTTTTTGTGTTATTCAACAAACCAAACACCCCTTTATGCAAACCCGTTAAGCCAAACGCACCCTAATCTGATACAAACCAACCCGCACCCTCGTATGGCGGCTGACCCGAATCCCAACCCCCCGGCTGGTCCTGGCTGTCAACCCGGCTGTCCCACAGCCCGAACCGACACACCCCCCCCCCTCCGCTGCTGCTGTTGACCCGCGAACAAAGAACAAACGCACCCCTTTTCGGGGCTTATGTAACCGAGCAACCACACCCCTCTTGTGGTTGACCCGAACAAACAAACACCCCTTCGTCGGTACAAAACCCAACCCAACTCACCCTAGTGCTGTTTTCACAGCCAACCAACACCCCCCCCCTGGCTGTCAACAGCCAAACCCGACGCGAACCAAACCCACCCTCGGCTGAGACCAAATCCCCACGCACCCTTGTGTTTATACTCAAACCAAACGCACCTTTAGGGTGTTTATAACAACCCTACGCACCCGAGTGGTGCGGCTGTCACAATCCAAACGCACCCTAACCGGTGCCAAAACCCAACGAAACAACCACCCTTTTTGTTGCTAGCTGTGGCAGCGGGGTGAGGTGGTGGTGATGGTGATGATAACGTCGTGGTGGTGTGGCAGCCATGGAGGTGTTGTGATGATGACGATGATTTCGGTGGTGTGGTGTTAGTGTTGATGGCAGCGGGGTGATGACGATGGTGGTGTTATGGAGTGGCGGTGGGGAGGCAGTGGTAGTAGAGTGGGTGATTTTAGGCGCGTGGTGGAGAGTGTTATAGGGGATCGAGTAGATCCACTCGTGGGGAGCATCCTTGGTCTTCGCCGGAAAAACCCGCCGGAAAAGTTTTCCGGCGGCGGCGCGTGGTGGCCGGCGGTGGGAAGGGATCGCCGGAAATAATGGAGGGGAGAGAGAGGTGAGAGAGATGTGTGTGTATAAATAAGAGATTGAAATGAAAAAGATATATAAGATTTATATATATATATATTAATTGTGACAAGTTGAAATAGTTGAGGGACCATATGTGTAACTTATTTGGTATAGTTTTTATAAGAATGGTTCGGGACTCATTTGAGCGACTTAACGAACGATTCAAATCTCGAAACTTGCGCCATTGTTTTTCAAATCATTTTTCCGATAAAAATGAGTATTCACTTGATAATATTTCATAAATATTTTATAACATTTTATAAAATATTTGTTATTCATTTTGTGAACCGGTTTCGCTCCGTCTGAAATAAAAATAGATTTCAACTCGAATAGTCGCGTTTTCAAAAACGTTTTTAATTAAAAATGATGAATTATTTATTTAATATTTTTATTAAATAAATACTGATAACTAAAAACAAATTTAATTGTTTTTGTGTGTCCGCGTTATATATTGTTCGAAAAATTGTTTGCGGTGCTGTTTTAGCCCTTTTCGGCTCGTTTCCAGGTCTCGGGCAAAACTGAAAAGTTGTCAGGAATTTCGTTTCACATCGAATTGCTTTAGGGTCCGAGACGTGAAAACGCGATTTAGATGGTTGTTCTTGTAAGTCAAGCCAGACCTAAAAGTCAAAGAGGTAAAATTGTTATCTTAAAAATCCGAAAATTCTCAGATGTTACATTGGGTAACAGTTTGGTGAGGGCTGCCACTACTGCTTCTAGCTTAGAAGCAGAGCTAACAGTAGTAACATAACTAAGACCCGATCTAAGGCAACACCTAATGAATCTAGTTCCCTAGGAACTACTTTAGGTGGTGGTCCTAGGTGCCAAGAAACCATGAGGGATACTATTGCTCAAACTAAGTTTGAGAATGTATCTAAACATTCTAATGATTCACTGCTCACAAGAGATAACACACTTCGAAGTGATAATGATAGACTTAAACTTAATGAATTGATGGAACTATGTACCACTTTACAAAACAGAGTTCTTGATTTAGAGAAGACAAAGACCACTCAACAGAATGAGATTGATAGTTTGAAAAGGAGGGTCAAGAAGCTTAAAAAGATAAGAAGTTCAAGAACTCATAAGCTGAAGAGACTATACAAAGTTGGTTTGATAGCTAGGGTAGAATCCTCTAGAGATGAAGAAAGTTTGGGTGAGGATGCATCCAAATAGGGGAGGATTAATGCTATTAATGCAGATGAAGAAATTAATTTGGCTCAAGCACTTGAAGCATTAAAAACTTCAAAACCTAAGGTGAAAGGGATTGTTTTTCAAGAGCCAAGTAAATCTACAACAACAACAATAATTTCTTCACAACAATCACAGGACAAGGGTAAAGGAATAATGATAGAAGAACCTGTGAAGCCTATGATAAAGAAAGATCAAATCAGTTTTGATGAAGAAGTTGCTTTAAAGTTACAAGCTGAATTTGATGAAAAAGAAAGACTTGCAAGAGAGAACGCTGAAAAAGAAAAAGAAGCCACTATTGCCTTGATTGAAACATAGGATGATATACAGGAAAAGATTGATGTTGATTATCAATTGGTTGAAAGATTGCAAGCAAAAGAACAAGAAAAGTTGTTTGATGCAAAAAAGGCTATACTACTTCAACAACTCTTAGAGAAAAGAAGAAAGCATTTTGCAGCTAAAAGAGCAGAAGCGAAAAGAAACAAACCACCAACAAAGGCTCAACAGAAAAAGATAATGTGTACTTACCTAAAGAACATGGAAGGATACAAGCTCAATGATTTGAAGTTTAAAGATTTTAATTCTATCCAAGAGATGTTTGACAGAGCTTTCAAAAGGGTAAATACATTTGAAGACTTTATAACAGAGCTGGTGGAAGGCAAAGAAAAAAGAGTAGGAGCAGAGCTGGTACAAGAAAGTACAAAGAAACAAAATGTGGAAGATGACAAAGAAATAGCAGAGATTAAAAAGTTAATGGAAATTATTCCAGATGAAGAAGAAGTAGCAATTGATGATATACCTTTGGCTATTAAGTCTCCAAGTATTGTTGACTGGAAGATTCATAAAGAAGGAAGAAAAGCTATTATCAAATAATAAGAGCTGATGGAAAGTCTCAAATGTACATGATCTTTAATCACATACTTAAAAGTTTTAATAGGGTAGATTTAGAACCTTTTTATAAGTTAGTAAAAGCTAAAAATGAGTCAATAAGACCAGTGGAAGACTTGGATTTGTTATTATTAGGACATTTGAAAACAATGTTTGAACCTCATGTTGAAGATACAGTATGAAGAAATCAACAAGATTACAAAGTATTGGATTGGAAGATGTATGACTTTTGTGGAGTACATTCCTTGAGGATGCAACATGTGCATATTCATATGTTGGTAGAGAAGAAGTATCCTCTTATACCATCTACACTTTTAATGATGTTGGAAAAGAAGCTTCAAATTGATTATGAATCTGAAATGGCTTATCAGCTTCTTAAATTCATCGTGAAACAGCTTAAGAAGTAAAGAAGTGTTTGGAAGCATCCTCCTGGTGTTGATGAAGCTTTAAATGAAAAAACTTGATGATTTTGAAGAAGAATATCAAGTTTAGGGGAGGATTGTTGGGATTAAAAGTCTTCTTGATGTTGTTAGAATTACTGCTGCTCAAGTTTATGTTAATACTACTCTGATGAAGTTAGTGCTGCTCATGAACTTCAAAAAAAAAATACTAAGTAGTTACTACTGCTGGTATAAAGTTAATGCTGCTAGTGAAAGTTACTACTGCTAGTACAAAGACTGCTTGAAGTTAATGCTGCTGAAGAGTTACTACTGCTCAAGAAAATATTCTAAGTAGTTAGTACTGCTTGTATTAAGTTAGTACTGCAAGTGTAAGTTAGTACTACTAGTGTAAGTTAGTACTGTTTGTTAGTACTGCTTAATTGATATGTATTAGTTATTTATAGAAAAGATTTTATATACTTAGGAAAGTATTGTAAGCCGAGTAGGACTCCTTGGTGTATAAAAGGAGGTCCTAGGGCATAGAGATTGATATACCAAACCAAAACCAAATCAATCTTAGTCGTATCTTTTATAGCTTCAAGGTCTTTGTAACCCTAATACTTTGAGAGTATTCATATTGTTATCATTAATAATATTGGAGCTTGTTTGTTGAATTATATGTTCATTGAATTACTGTTTCATTGATAATTCTTCTTAATATTAAAGATTAGATTCCGCATAATCTTTAATACATTCAAACAAAGCTTTTACTATAGTTGTGTTAGATTTATCTAATATAACTAAACCTTAAACAAGCATAAGGAATTCTATCTATTAAAGTGGGATCAACAGATGTCATCAGAGGTTTAGAAAGCTTAGTATTCACACTTGAACCTTTTTTATTCATTTGAGGTTCAGAAAACTTTGCTTTTAATTGTGCTCTTAACTTAATATTTTCAGAAGTCTGATCATTTAGCTTTTGTTGCAAAGAGTCAGTTTGAAGTGTGGTTTTTGCCCGTGTCTGCTTGATTGAATCATACAGCTTTTTGTATTCTAACTTAATGTGTTCTCGTTCCTTAACTAAGAAAGAGACATGAAAAGCTAGAGATACGTTCTCATCTTCTATTTTCAGAATCCTTGAATCAAAATTTGGTGATTCACATTGAGTCACTGGACTCTTTCCATGCAATTGAGCTAACCGATGTTTCAACTCATTGATTACAAGTGTTTTGTCTTGCAATTGCACTTTTAGATCATTTATCTGAAAAGATTGGTTATTGATTGCTTGAACCAAATGATTATTATTGTTTGTTCAAGAATCATTAATCATTTTTTCTTTGTGAATTTGAAAGCAATATCAAGAGAAATGTTGTATTCCTCAAGTTTTGCAAAATGTTTTCTCAGTTCACATAATAACTTGTTTGTTTCTTGAAGATCTAAAAGCACAATGTCGAGACTTTTACACTTTCCACAATTATCAACTTCATTCAACGAACGCAGGTAAGTGCACATAATATCACAATAGATATTTTCTTCTAAGAGTTGGTCGTTGTTGATTAAAAGTTGTTTTTTTTTTCAATTTTAAAACATTTCCTTGCCATAGAACATTGCTTAACATCGTCTTCTATTTGTTCAAAAATGTCTTTCATTTCTTTAACCTCAACTATTAATCCCTTTTCAAAAAGTTTAAAAGTTTCTTTTAGGTTTTTAGAAAATGGTATGACATCTTTTTTAAAATCCCCTTTTATATCTGATTACTCCCACCTGCCTATCTCATGAGGAGATAAAGTAGTTTTCCTTTTAATGCATTCATCAAAATTCGTGAGAAGATCTCGTGCATTTTTTAGATTTTTGAGCACTTCACTCATTGATGGGAGTTTTTTAGGAAAAAAATATGTGGGTGTAGAAACATTTTCAGAAAGACTTGGTGTGGAAGACCAATATAGTTGTTCTGCTGACAATTGTTTTTGTGGAACAAAATACTCATAGAGTTTATTTAATTTTGAGTGATCACTCAGTTTAGCATTAATCTCAGTTTGTTTTTCAATCATTTTTAACTGAATCTCTTTAGCAAGTATCAAAGTTTCCTCAAAATCACACACATATATTGGATTATGTTTATCAATCAAGACAGTTCCATTATATAATGTAGGTTGTTTTCGTCGAGCTTGAGAAAGATACAAAGGATTTTGTTAACCAAGAGCTGTCTTATGTGCTTCATCATAAAAATTTTAAGGTTTGGTTAGCATATGCATAGTTTGAGCAGATTGACCAACTTTAAAAACAATGTTTTCAAGTTCCTTTTTTGCTTTTTCAAAATCTACAATTTCACTGATGTTCTTTTCATATTTTTTAGATGAGTATTTCTTGTATGTGTCAAACTTATTATTTAGAAAATTAACCTAGTTAGTTAAGTTCTCCATTTGTTTTCGTTGAGAAAAGACTTGATTTTCATAATAAGATACTTTTCTATTGCGATCACAAATGGCAGTTCATAATTCACTGTTGGTCCCACTTCAATAGATCGAATTCCTTAAGCTTGTATAAGGATTAGTTATATTAGATAAATCTAACACAACTATAGTAGAAACTTTGTTTGAATGTATTAAAGATTATGCGGAATCTAATCTTTAATATTAAGAAGAACTATCAATGAAATAGTTCTTATATGAACATATAATTCAACAAACAAAAGCTTCAATATTAATAATACGAATACTCTCAAAGTATTAGGGTTACAAAGACCTTGAAGCTATGATAATTCTATGAATGAATCGTATCAAACTCTATGCCCTAGAACCTCCTTTTATACACCAAGGAGTCCTAAACGGCTTACAATACTTTCCTAAGAATATAAAATCTTTTAAACAAATAAGTTATACATATCTTTTACACAAATAACTCACATAAATCACATAAGCAGTACTAACTAACTCAGCAGTACTAACTTCTTCAATAGCAGCATTAACTCCTTCATCAGCATTAACTTTGTACTAACAATAGTAACTTTTGTACTAGCAGTAGTAACTACTTAGCAGTTTTTATAATGCTCAAAAAGGCGAATCGTCACAACTTTGCTAAAAAGACACTTCACTCCCTGTGCTAAAAAGAACATGGTGTCCAAGAGTTGTACTAAATGAAGTCTGGTTTATATTAGTTAATACTGCTAGACAAGTTAATGCTGTCTCACAAAATCAAAAAACAAGTAGTGAATGCTGCTAGACCAATGTCATATCTTTCTAAAACAACACATTCAACTGTTAAGAGGCCCATTCATAAGAACACACCATTTAAAAATAGTAATATTAATTAAAGGGTTAATACTGTTAGGGATAAAAAAATTAATACTGCTAAGCCAAAAGCAGTAGTTAATGTTGTTAAGGGAAATAATTTTAATGCTGTTAAGGCCTCAGCTTGTTGGGTTTGGAAACCAAAGAATAAAGTTTTAGACCATGTTTCTAAACACAACAATGCATCAATCACCCTAAAAAGTTTGATTACATTAATATGCACAAGGCAGATCCAAGTCAGTGATGGCTTGGGTCCCCAAAAGAAACTAATTTTCTTATCTAATGTGCAGGGCAATCCACAAATGGATTTACAGGATCAAGGAGTGATTGATAGTGGATGCTCAAGGCACATGACAGGGAACATGTCCTATCTTACAAACTATGAAGAGATAGATAGAGGATATGTTGCTTTTAGAGGGAACCCTAAGGAGGGAAATCAAAAAAAAGTACCATTAAAACTGGTAATCTAGATTTTGAAATTTTTGTATTTATGATAGAATAAAGTTTATCTCTTTAGTGTCTCACAAATGTATGATAAAAAAATAGTGTTCTTTTTAATGACACTGAATGTATTGTTTTATCTCTAAACTTTAAGTTAATTGATGAAAGTCAAGTTTTACTTAGAGTTCCTAGAAAGAACAATATGTATAGTGTTGATTTAAAGAACATAGTTCCTAAAGGAGGTTTAACTTGCCTTTTTGCAAAAGCCACATCTGATGAATCTAAACTTTGGCATAGAAGGCTAGGTCACTTAAATTTTAAAACCATGAATAAATTGGTTAAAGAAAATCTTGTAAGAGGTTTACCTTCCAAACTTTTAAAAAATGATCAAACATGTGTTGCTTGTCAAAAGGGAAAGTAGCACAGAGCCTCTTGTAAGTCCAAAACAGAGACTTCAATCAGTCTTCCTTTACATTTGTTGCATATGGACCTATTTGGTCCATCATTTGTAGAAAGCCTTATGAATAAAATGTATTGCCTAGTTGTCACAGATGATTATAGTAGGTTTACATGGGTTTTATTTCTAGCTACTAAGGATGAGACAAGTGGCATTCTTAAGTCCTTTATAACTGGGATATAAAATATAGTAAATCACAAGGTTAAGGTGATTAGATGTGATAATGGTGTTGATCCCAAACCTAGATCGATTCCTTAGGTTGTCTAAGGTTAAATTACCTTGGATAAATCCAAAATAACTTGTTGTAGAAACTTTGTATGTATACTAAAGTGTATGCGGAATCTACACCTTAATACTCTAAAAGTAAAATCAATAAAATAGTACACTTGTATAAACAATGATATCACTGAAAAGCTCCAATATTATTAATCTTAATAATACGAGTTACTTCTGTTGTAGTACTAGAGTTTACAACCTTGAAGCTATGAACTATATAGAATGAGATGTCTATGTGAATGAATTGTGTATGGATCTTTCAATTTTCTCTATGCCCTAGGACCTCCTTTTATACACCAAGGAGTCCTAATGGGCTTACAATACTTTCCTAAATATTTAGTCAAACATATTGAATACAATGACTAAGTATTTAATATTTTCCTAAACAGTAGTCAAATGTATAAATACTCTCTCATAAATCTTCTCAATCAACATATAATCTCTTCAATCAGCATTAACTTCAGTTGAAATCTTCTAATCAACATATAATCTCTTCAATCAGCATTAACAATATTCACTAGCAGCATTAACTTTGGTTAAGCAATATCAATATTACTCAACATAGGTAAACTAACACTAGCATAGTAAGTTTTGTGCTAGCAGTACTAACTACTTAAGTATTTTTCTTTCAGTCCTTCAAACCAGCAGTCTTAAGTCCTTCAGTAGTATTAAGTTAGTACTGGAAGTACTAACTTTGCTCTAGCAGTACTAAGTTTACTCTAGCAGTACTAACTGATTAGTACTAGCAATTTCCAACACTTAGGATATTTCCATGTATCTTAAGCAGTACTAAATTATGCTTGGATGTACAAAGTATGAAGACTTTAATTCCTAACAATCATCTCCTAAACTTAATATTCATCTTGTTAATCATTAAGTTTCTTCATTAAAGGCTTCTTGATCTCAACAATCCTCCCCTAAACTTGATGTATCTCTTCAGTCTGTATTCTGTCAAGTCTATTGTCTTGATAAGAAGCTTATTCTTCATTAGGAGGATGTATCTAAACACTTCTTGTATTATGACTTGTCATTTTCTTGTGTCAACTATGCTCCTGCTCTCTTTTCATCATCAAATTGATCTTGCAATTTCATAGCTGCTTTATAACCAAGTCTTTCTTGCTCTTGTTACCTTTTTGTCTTTAAGGCTATTTAACATCACTGAATCTTCCAATTCTGTTTTTGGGTTGCCCTGCAAATAAGAAAATCAAACCTTCTTGGGAACCCAAGCCATTACAGACCTGGATCTGCCTCTTACATCAACATAGTCATATCTCTTCAAAGTGATTGATGCACTATTAGGTTTGATAGGTCTCCAAACCCAACATGCTGAGGCTTTAACTGCATTAACCCTATTCGTCCTAACAGCATTAAAATGACTTTGTCTGGCAGTATTAAGTGAATTGGGCCAAACCTAGTTAAGATTTTTCTTGGAACCAATGTGATCTTTGGATTGGGGTTGAGTAATTCTTGGAGAATTTTGATGGTTCACCCTTCTTGCATTATTCCACACTGTTTTTTTCTTCTTTTGACCATTTAGTTGTCTCTTTTATTTACATGTATACTAGAGGTGATCAAAACTTCCACAGACATAGCAGGCTTTATTGTGCATCACAAAATCATTTCCTAGTTGTTGGGACTTTTGATTATTCCAGTTTCTTTGATTTCCCCTAGGTTTTTGTGACCTGTACATTTTAGCATACTCAACTGGTTTCCTAACTGGTTTTTCTTGTTGTTTAGATTTAACAAATTCTATCTTAGCAACAGTAGGAAAATATTTTCTTTTCTGATTTATCATCTGACACCAACTTCTCAATCAATGGGGCATCATTAGATTTCCTAACCTCATTAGAAATATCTTTACTAGCACTCTTACTAGTCTTAGGTCCATAGCCTTCAAACTCAGGCTCTTGGAACTCCTCTAGACCAGAATAAGACATATTAAGCTTATTAGGTCTATATAGATTAAAGGATAGGTGGAGGAACTGCACTAGAATCCAAACCCTTTTTACTTTTGTCAGTTATCTGACTTCCTAACAACTGATCTAAGTCTTTTGAGGCCTTATCAAATTTCTCAATTTTAAATTCAATGCCATCTTTTTCTTGCTTAAATTTTTCACACTCACTTTTAAGCACATTTATTTCATAGTCTTTACAAGCTACTTCTCTTTTAAGTACTGCAACTTCTTCACTAAAAAGAACCTCATTCTTCCTATATGTGATAAGTTGTTCTTCTACTGTTGCTAAACCTCTTTTATAAGTAGCTGCTGTAAACTCAGTTTGATTAAGTTTAACAATCAAATCATCACACTGTTTCTTAAGAGTTTCATGGTTTTTCATGTTAAGGTCTCAGCTTGTTAGGTTTGGAAAACAAAGAATAAAGTTTTAGACCATGTTTCTAAACACAACAGTGCATCAATCACCCTGAAGAAGTTTGATTATGTTGATGCACAAGGCAGATCCAAGTCAGTGATGGCTTGGGTCCCCAAAAGAAGCTGACTTTCTTATCTAATGTGTAGGGCAATCCACAAATGGATTTACAGGATCAAGGAGTGCTTGATAGTGGATGCTCAAGGCACATGACAGGGAACATGTCCTATCTTACAGAATATGAAGAGATAGATGGAGGATATGTTGCCTTTGGAGGAACCCCAAAGGAGGGAAAATCACAGGCAGAGGTACAATCAAAACTGGTAATTTAGATTTTGAGAATGTGTATTTTGTAAGAGAGTTAAAGTTTAACCTCTTTAGTGTCTCACAAATGTGTGACAAAAAGAATAATGTTCTCTTTAATGACATTGAATGTATTGTTTTATCTCTAAACTTTAAGTTAACTGATGAATGTCAAGTTTTACTTAAAGTTCCCAGAAAGAACAATATGTATAGTGTTGATTTAAAGAATATTGTTCCTAAAGGAGGTCTAACTTGTCTCTTTGCAAAAGCCACATCTGATGAATCTAAACTTTGGCATAGGAGGCTTGGACATATAAATTTCAAAACTATGAATAAACTGGTTAAGGGAAATCTTGTAAGAGGTTTACCTTCAAAACTTTTTAAAGATAATCAAACCTGTTTGCTAGTCAAAAGGGAAAGCAGCATAGAGCTTCTTGTAAGTCCAAAACATAGAACTCAATCAGTCTTCCTTTACATTTGTTGCATATGGACTTGTTTGGTCCAACATTTGTAAAAAGCCTTATGAAGAAAATGTATTGCCTAGTTGTCATAGATTATTACAATAGGTTTACATGGGTTTTCTTTCTAGCTACTAAGAATAAGACTAGTGGCATTCTTAAGTCCTTTATAACTGGAATAGAAAATCTAGTAGATCAAAGGTTAAGGTGATTAGATGTGATAATGGAACTGAGTTCAAAAACAGAGAAATGAATCAATTTTATGAGATGAAGGGTATTTTGAGACAGTTTAGTATAGCTAGAACTCCTCAACAAAATGGAGTTGCTGAGAGGAGAAATAGGACACTAATTGAGGATGCTAGGACTATGCTAGCCGATTCTAAGTTGCCAACTACTTTTTAGGCAGAAGCAGTTAATACTGCATGCTATGTGCAAAATAGAGTGTTAGTAGTTAAGCCTCATAACAAAACCCCATATAAAATTTTTCATGGTATAACACCAACTTTAAGTTTTATGAGACCATTTGGGTGTCCTGTTACCATTCTCAATACCATAGATCACTTAGGCAAATTTGATGGTAAGGCTGATGAAGGTTTCTTTGTTGGATACTCTTTGAATAGTAAAGCCTTTAGAGTATTCAATAGTAGAACAAGGATAGTGGAAAAAAACTTGCATATTAGGTTTAGTGAGAATACACCTAATGTTGTAGGTAGTGGACTAGATTGGCTATTTGATATTGATGCACTAACAAGAACAATGAATTATGAGCCAATTGTTGCAGGTACACAATCTAATGGTTTTGTAGGTACAAAACCAAGTGATAATGCAGGTCAAGCTAGAAAGGAGACACAACCTGTCAAAAATTACATTTTGCTACCATTAAGGACTGTTGATCCACCATTTTCCTAAGACCCAAAGAGTTCTCATGATGATGGATCCAAACCTTCAAGTAATGATGAAAAGAAGGTTGATGAATATCTAAGAAAAGAAAGTGAATGTAATGATCAAGAGAAGGAAGATAATGTTAACAGCACTAACAATGTTAATGCTGCTAGCACAAATAAGGTTAATGTTGTTGGTGAAAAAACAAGCATTGAACTTCTACTTGATCCAAATATGCCTACTTTGGAAGATTATAGCATATTTGACTTCTATTGTGATGATGAAGATGCTGGTGCAATGGATGACATGAATAATTTGGATACAACAATCCAAGTCAGTCATAATCCAACTACAAGAATTCATATAGATCATCCTCTTGAAAGATGTCAAAGAATTTGAAGGAACATAGGTTTGTTAGTACTATTCAATATGGAACAAACCATAAAGACCTTCAAAAACAAACCATAAAGACCTTCAAAACTGTTTGTTTGCTTGCTTTTTATCACAGGAAGAACCCAAAAAGGTAATTCATTCATTGAAGGATCCAAGATGGATAGAAGCTATGCAGGAAGAGCGTCTATAATTCAAGTTACAAGAAGATTATACTTTAGTAGATTTACCAAATAGAAAAAGGGCTATAGGCTCTAAATGGGTTTCCAGGAATAAAAAGGATGAAAGGGGAATTATGATAAGAAATAAAGCAAGATTGGTTGTACAAGAGTACACACAATAAGAAGGGATTGACTATGATGAAGTCTTTTCCCCTGTTGTAAGAATTGAAGCAATTAGGCTATTTTTAGCTTATGCTTCATTAAAAGATTTTGTGGGTTATCAATGGATGTAAAAAGTGATTTTCTCTATGGGAATATTAAAGAAGAGGTGTATGTATGTCAACTACTTGAATTTGAAGATCCAGACTTTCCTGATAGAGTATACAAAGTTGAAAAAGCACTGTATGGACTACATCAAGCTCCTAGAGCTTGGTATGAAACCTTGTCAACATATCTGTTAGACAATAGGTTTTAAAGAGGGAAAAGTGACAAGACCTTATTCATCAAAAGGCATAAAGGTGATATTTTGCTGGTCCAAGTTTATGTGGATGATATCATCTTTGGTTCAACAAAGAAGGAGTTATGCAATGCATTTGAGAAGTTGATGCATGAGAAATTTCAGATGAGTTCTATGGGAGAACTTACATTCTTTTCGGGATTACAAGTGCAGCAAAAGAAGGATGGCATATTTATTAGTCTAGATAAATATGTTGTTGAAATTTTAAAGAAATTTGTGTTTATAGAAGTCAAGACTGCAAGCATACCAATGGAAACTCAAAAGCCTCTGCTCAAGGATGAAAATGATGAAGAAGTGGATGTTCATATGTATAGCTCAATGATTGGTTCATTGATGTATCTTACATCTTCAAGACCTGACATCATGTTTGCAGTGTGTACCTGTGCTAGATACCAAGTCAATCCAAAAGTTTCACATCTTCATGCTGTAAAAAGGATTTTTAGGTACTTAAAAGGTCAACCTAAATTGGGCCTTTGGTATCTAAAAGATTCTCCTTTTGATTTGGTAGCATACACTGATAGTGATTATGCTGGAGCAAGCTTGGATAGGAAGTCTATATCAGGAGGTTGTCAATTCTTAGGGAATGATAGAATAATATCCATAGGCAGTGCAAGAAACAGACAAGAGTTTGTTATTTCCATAATAAGAACTTGAGTATGTGGCTATACTTGCAAGTTTGTTGTGACAAGTGCTTTGGATTCAGAATCAACTACTTGATTATGGGTACAATTTTATGCATACCAATATCTTTATTGACAATAACAGTACTATTGCATAATTTAAAAAATCCTGTTGTTTCATTCAAAACAAACGCATATAGAGACCAGACATCATTTATTAGAGATTGCAATGAAAAGAAATTGATTCAAATGGTCAAATTCCGAGCGTGACAGTATGAGTGGTGTGGGCAGATTTCTTACAACAAGCTTTTGATTTATAAGTAGATTTCAATAATTGATTGTTAGTATGGAATGATGAATCTTTAAAGTCTTTTATCCTTATGTTTTTTATAGATTTGTATAATTAGTACGTTATTCATGTCATTAAAAGTTTCTGCTGTTAAGTGTAATTAATATTGCTAGTTATAATTAATACTGCTAAGTTTGTACTGTTAGTTATACTTAAAACTGCTAGGTATAATTAATACTGTGCAAATTGTGAAAATTGCTATGGCTTGTATTTTCTTGGTTTTTGGACTAACATTTTGCAGGAAAAGCAAATAAAATTGTTAGATTGATGATGGAAAAGTTGTTTGGAATGGAATTAGAGTTAATACTGGTGACTCAAAGTTAATGTTGTTAGGCATAACTTACTACCGCTGGTTCTAAGTTAATGTTGCTAGGAATAAACTTACTACTGCTGAGTTACTACTGATGGGTTAAAGTTAATGTTGTTGAGGGTATTTTCATAAATACTTTGATTAAAGGTTTCAATTTCGGTTAGGTGGGTTGAGGGTGGGGCAGGATGTTAGGATTCGTTCGGAAAACTCATATATGATCTTGAGAATGGCGGGCTAGGGGGGGACTCAGTTTTGTATGCAGGGGGGGGCCATGTAGCAATACCCAAGGGCACAAAGGAAGGGAAAACGCGAGGGGGGGAGAGTGGCTGGGGGAGGGGTCTACATTATTCGGATGGGCACAGTTGTTTGTCGGGTGTAGGAACCCAATGGAGGGGAGGGGATGGTTGAGGGGACAAGATTGTGGTTTTATGAATGAACTAGGGGTAGACGAGGGGGGGTAGGAAGTAGTGGGGGGCTCTTTAGGGAGGAAAGCGTGTAAGGGCCAATATGGATAGGGGGCTGGTGTATGGGGTGGGTCATTTTCTGTCGGGTTGGGGGGGGGGGGCTGGGGTCAAGGGCCAAAACTATAAATGGGGAAGTTCAGTTACATGCCCTAGTATATGGCAAGAAGATTATCATCACTCAATCAACCGTTAGGAGAGATCTTCAACTAGAAGATGCAGAAGGTGTTAATTGTTTGCCAAATGCTACCATTTTTTGAACACACACCACACACAAAAGTGGGTATGAAAAATTTCTCACAAAGATATCTTTCTATAAGGCATTCTTTTCCTTTTCTTTTTCCTCCAACAAGGGGAAATTTCTGATTCATACTATTTTGCAATGCCTAAGTTTAAAGACTACTGCATGGAATGAGTTTAGTAGCACTATGGAATCTGCAATTATCTGCTTAGCTACAAATCAGAAAGTCAACTTTTCAAAATACATTTTTGAAAGTATGGTTAGAAACTTGGATAATTTGTCTGGGAAATTTTTGATGTATCCAAGGTTTGTACAAATGTTTTTGAATAAACAACTTGATGGGTTTCCAAGTCATAAGAGAATTTATATTGCACCCTCTCACACTAAGAAGATCTTTGGAAATATGAGAAGGATGGAAAATGATTTTTCTAGAAAAGTGACAGATTTGTTTCCAACTATGCTGGTTTAAAACCAAATGGGTGAAGGTTCAGCAATGTCAACTGATCCCCAACACACACCCACTTTTATTCAACCATCTCCTCCACCTCAAAAGACTCAAAAACCTAGGAAGCCTAAGAGAAAGGACACTCAGGTACCTCAACCTAGTGGTCCTACAGACATTGTTACAGATGAGGTTGTCCATAAGGAGTTGGGTGACAGATTGGTGAGGGCTGCCACTACTGCTTCTAGCTTAAAAGCAGAGCAGGACAATGGTAACATAACTAAGACCTGATGCAAGGCAACACCTAATGAATCTAGTTCCCTAGGAACTACTTCAAGTGGTGGTCTTAAGTGCCAAGAAACCATGGGGGATACTATTTCTCAAACTAGGTTTAAGAATGTATCTAAACATTCCAATGATTCACTGCTCGCAAGAGGTAACACACTTCGGAGTGATAAGGATAGGCTTAAACTTAATGAATTGATGGAATTATGTACCAATTTACAAAAGAAGGTTCTTGATTTGGAGCAGACAAATACCACTCAACAGATTGAGATTGATAGTTTGAAAAGGAGGGTCAAGAAGCTTGAAAAGAAAAGAAGTTCAAGAACTCACAAGCTGAAGAGGTTATATAAAGTTGGTTTAAGTGCAAGGGTAGAATCCTCTGGAGATGAAGAAAGTTTAGGTGAGGATGCATCCAAACAGGGGAGGATTAATGCTATTGATGCAGATGATGATATTACCCTGGTTAGTGTTCAAGATGATGCTAACAAAGAGATGTTTGATGTGGATGCTTTAAATGGTGAAGAGGTGTTTGTTGCTGATAAAGAAGTAAATAATGAAGTTAATGTTGTCAAAGAAGTAGCTCAAGTTAGTGCCACTGGTAATGTAGTTAGTACTGTTGGTACTGCAACAACTGTTAGTGCTGCTACAACAGCTACTGATGATGATGGTGAGATTACTTTGGCTCAGGCACTTATAGAAATGAAGAGTACAAAACCCAAGGTGAAAGGGATTGTTTTTCAAGAGCCATCTACAACAACAACAATAACAACAACAATTTCTTCACAACTATCTTCACAGGACAAAGGTAAAGGGATAATGATGGAACCTAAGAAGCCTATGAAGAAGAAAGATCAAATTAGTTTTGATGAAGAAACTGCTTTAAAGTTACAAGCTGAATTTGATGAAGAAGCAAGACTTGCAAGAGAGAAAGCTCAACAAGAACAAGAAGCCAATATTGCTTTTACTGAAGAATGGGATGATATTCAGGATAAGATTGAGGCTGATCATGAATTGGCTCAAAGACTGCAATCAGAGGAGCAAGAAGATTTATCTGTTGAAGAAAAGGCAAAATTATTTCAACAACTCTTGGAGCAAAGAAGAAAGCACTTTGCTGCTAAAAGAGCAGAAAAGAAGAGGAACAAACCACCAACCCAAGCTCAACAACGAAAAATCATGTGTAATTACCTGAAGAATATGGAAGGAAAGAAGCTCAAAGACTTAAAGAACAAATCTTTTGATTCTATTCAGAAGATGTTTGACAGAGCTTTCAAAAGGGTGAATACATTTGTTGACTTCATAACAGACTTGGTGAAAGGTAGTTCAAAGAGAGCCAGAGAAGAGTTGGAACAAGAGAGTACTAAGAAGCAGAAGGTGGATGAGGATAAAGACATAACAAAGCTTCAAAGTCTAATGGAAATCATTCCAGATGAAGAAGAGGTAACAACTGATGCTATACCTTTAGTTGTTAAGTCTCCAAGTATTGTTGACTGAAAGATCCACAAAGAAGGAAAGAAAAGCTATTATCAAATAGTGAGAGCTGATGGAAAGTCTCATATGTACAGGGTCTTTAGTCAAACGCTTAAAAGTTTTACCAGGGAAGATTTGGAAGATTTGTATAAGCTGGTAATAGCTAAATATAAGTCAACAAGACCAATGGAAGACTTGGGTTTGTTGTTATGGGGAGATTTGAAGACAATGTTTGAACCACATGTTCAAGATCAAGTATGGAAAAATCAACAGAATTACAAAGTGTTGGATTGGAAGCTGTATGACTCCTGTGGAGTACATTCATTGAGGATGCAACATGTGTACATTCATATGTTGGTAGAAAAGAAGTATCCTCTTATACCATCTACAATTACAGATATGTTGAACAAGAAGCTTCAGGTTGATTATTTCAGTAAAATGGCGTATCAGCTTCTTAAACTTCTTACAAAACAGCTTAAGAATCAATGAAGTGTTTGGAAGCATCCTCCTGGTGATTATGAAGCTTTTAATGAAGAAACTTGATGATTTTGGAGATAAATATCAAATTTAGGGAGATTTTTGGGATTAAAATTATCTTATGTGTTTAGTATTAACCGCTGCACGATATCACATTTCGTACTGATAGCTATGTGTAAAGTTACTACTGCTAGTGCATATTAGTGCTACTCAGAGACTTAGAAGAAAAACTGCTAAGTAGTTACTACTGCTGGTACAAAAGTTACTACTGTTAGTACAAAGTTAATGCTGCTAAAGGAGTTAATGCTGCTAGTGAAGAAGTTAGTACTGTTGAGTTAGTTAATACTGCTTATGTGATTTATATGAGTTATTTGTGTAAAAGATAATGGATAATTATTTTATATTTAAATATTTGATATACTTAGAAAATATGAAGTCCGTTAGGACAGGATCCTTGAGTATAAAAGGGAGGTTCTAGGGCATAGAGTTGAAACAGTCATCATAAGAAATTATCATAGCTTCAAGGTCTTTATAACCCTAATACTTTGAGAGTATTCGTATTATTTGCTTAATAATATTGGAGCTTTTATGTTTTGTTGAATTATATGTTCATTGTGTTTACTGTTTCATTGATAATTCCTTCATATATAAAAGATTAGATTACCATATTCTTTAAAACATGTCACCACAAAGTTCTACTATATGTTAGTGTTAGATTTATCTAATATAACTAAACCTTAAACAAGCTTAAGGAATTCGATCTATTGAAGTGGGATCCAACAAAACCTTTGTTCTTTGTTTGGAAGGTCTTTGGGTTCTGAGAACTAGAGGGACTTGCCTTAAGGAGTGCAAGCTTGGCTTTCATCTTCTTGTACTCAGCCTTGTAATCTTTCTGAAACTTTAGATCTGCTTGACTACTTGAGTATGGAGCAGACTGAATAAATCCTGAAGTAAACTTTGGTTGAAAGCCTTTAGATACTGATGAGTAATTATTCACTGGTGATTGGTAAGAAGGATTAGATGTTTTAGAAAAACAGTCTCTTGCAAAATGACCTTTTTTGCCACATTTATAACATTCAGTATTTTCATTTGCTTTTTGTCCAGAAAGGTTGTTTCTTCTTTTTATAAAACGTTTTGAATTTGCCAAATGGGCTCTTTCATGATACTCAACCTCTAAGTCTCTTAGATACTCCTCACTAGATCTTTCATCTGGATATTTGATGACATCAAATAACGTCTATTTTATAGCATCATTTATCCCATGTTATTAACCCATTTTGTATAGTTATTGCAAAGAATTGTTACTTAATCGTTTATATTTGAGAATTACAGTAATTATAGAGTTATTGGTGAAAGATAGCAAAAGGCGCGCATTCTAGAGCTTAAATAAAGATATTTTGAAGACTACTATTCTGAAGACCAATACGCCGTATCCATCAAGGAAGATACGGCATATCCGTGCCTGCACTCACCAAATACCACAGAAGGATAAAGATCAATACATTGTATCCAGAGAAACTCAATACGCCGTATTCAAGATATGGAATCAATATAATATCTGGAAGATATCAAGCGTGGTCCCTACTCCAAGAAATCCACAATACGCTGTATCCAACTCCTAGGATACGCCGTATCCAACCGACTTCCAGACCTTATAAATAGAAAACTTAAAAATAAGTTTTAAGTGTGCTAAATCATATTCTCGATACTTAAACCATAAAAGTTGATTTTGAGATAAGAAAAAGAGCAGAAGAGGTCGAGCAAAGTTATCAATTCCATAGGTGACAACGTGTAATTGCATATACTTTAGTAATTGTTCAGTTTTTGGTATCATTCGTTAACTCGGTTAGTTTACCTTGGCTAAATAATTGCTCTTGTATTTATTATGATGTTTGAAGGCTAATACCTTCGGGTATTAGCCATTATTATGAAGATCTGAATGTTTGGTATTTGTTTATCTCGATTTTTTGATTTATCGTTGAGTGCTTGTTTATGTTTATCAATTTATACTTGTTTATGCACTTTTGTACGCGACCTATCATTTAACTGGATCTAATGACACTGACCAAGTAGATCTAGAGTCTGGGATAGCTCTCCATATAGTAATTTATACATCTAGAATAATAGTTACACAAATATTGTCCTTCTAAGTTTGTGTCTAGGATACGCTTCGGGCTTAACTAGTTAATTGGATATTGCTAATGATTTATTGATCGTGCTGACTAGCAGGTGACCTAGATAATTCAACAACTAACATTCTGATTCCATTGGATAGTTGGACAAGTAGACTACTAGTGTATAAATTGCCATTAAACGGTAAGTAGGTAAAGTCTCTATGAGCTAGGGTTTAATAAGATTACCATTGCTTTAATCCCTAAGATAGATTATAATCAGCAAATAAGGATGCTGAATCAACACTCGAAAAATCACGATGCAAGCGACCATTATACGCACACCATGCAAAAAAAATTGACACAAGCCGTGTGCAACACACGGGTCTGCATGACTCGTACATAATAAATATACACTTATATTATTATACGCATTAATCAAGTATTAATACATATATAATAAATATACACTTACATTATATATATATATATATATATATATTTTATATATATATATATTTTTTATATATATATTTGTTATATATAATATATATTATATATATATATTATATTATTTATAATTTTATATTATACTTTATATTATATAATATAATAGAGTGCTATCTATGTGATTACGTGTGTGCCCCATAGGCACACGATATTCCTAGCCATATAAATATATCTGTATGACATTTGCACCAAACCACCAAAAGGTACGGTGGTCTAATGACTCTCGTCTATCTCTAAAACATAGAACACGTAGACACTTAGTTTTTTATTTACTTAGTGTCATTCAATTTGTGACAATAAGTGTAGAGTTTTGTTTACGGAAGATGGTAGTGAAATTACTAAAGACGAAAAGGCCATAGGTAATGGAATTAAGAAAAATGGTCTATACGTAATGAAACTAGGAAATGATTTCAGACAAAATTATGTCTTTCCTCACTCTAGAACGATAACTTACAGTGTGGCTCATTTAAACACTGTTAGATTAGTAAATGTGTTTATTATTCATAAAGAATTGGTCGTGTATTAATAAGTATTTTTGTATCTATTTATATTGTAATAAGGGAATTTGGTCAACATTACTTAAATTGACCAAATTACCATTTCATTAAGTAGGGTAGGAGATTAGTTATATAGCAGGAAAACCTCACTTAGTTAGTTTAGCATCTTCATTTGTAACTTCTCTCCTTCCTTTCTCTTTCTATCTTTTAACGAAAATTCAAAAATTAGAAAAACATCTCTGTAGATTTCTCTCTTATTCTTAACCTTCTCATATGATACTTAATGCAAATATGATGTATAACAAGTGGTATTTATCACCGGGAGAGATTTAGATTGTGTTATTTATGAATCAAAGAGCCTAAATTGTGTCATATTTGATCTTAAGAGGTTTTAGTATGAGTATTCATTTAGGTTTGGTAGTTCTTTTGTGATAATTTTACTATTTGACATTAATTTGACACAAAAAGCATTCATATTACATTCTAAACATCGAATAGTAGATATTATTACATAGTTTACAAAATTTTAACGTTTAGATTTAGATTTAGATTGAAATTTATAAGTTTTTAGAGGTTTTGGTAACGGAGGAGATGTAATAGACAAAGAACTACAAGGTGTATGCTGCTGAGTTTCAAATAGCTATTACAATGACTCAGTCATAATCGATTGAGTCTGCCCAAGGAGCGAATGAGACACCTAGCTCCCCTAGGCCGCCTAATCCTCAAGAGCATTAAGGTGAATCAAGTGCTCCAAAGAAACCTATCATCATTAGGATTCCGAAGAGAAAGCAACCGGATCCTAAAACTCCAATTCTTACAGCTGAGCAGATTGATATTACCAATTTGGGGAAGGCTTCACAAGTTAGCATTGCTACAACTAAAAGTATTGAAGACAATGAAGCTCAGCAAACTATCAAAAGAGTTGACGAGCACTTGATGGATGAAGATATTGAAAAGTTAGTCGAATGAGAAGATTCTGATTGTAGTAAGTTTGCTGATGATATGAAAAAATAGGTCTATCAGTCCGGCACTAGGATAGATCCCAGGAGTATAATGAAAGTCCAGGCAAATATAATTGTGAATATGTTATTATTGATAAAGAGGAGTGATGTTGCGGTTGATTGCAAACCAAAGTTTTACAAGCCTCCTAGGCAGTTGTACCTAATTGTTGTAGTGTAGTATAGGCAAGACTCGGTGGGATTATTATCGTTTCTAGAGGATAGTTTAGTAGGCTCAATTGTATGGGCACTAAGGTCTATGAGGTTGAGTGAAGAAGTAATTTGTATTTTATTATTTTGAAAGCAATGAGTAAATCTAGGTTTAATGTGTGTTTTGATTGAAACTAATTAACCATTCTCTAATTCTTTAATAATTAAGAAAGTAAAGAGGATAGAAAAGTAGTATGGTTAAACAAATATTTTTACCTAAATCATGCCACTATCCCAAGTGTCTTCTCAGTTTTATTACCTGTCACCCTCGTATGAATGTGCTAAGTATTGTAAATTAATTGAAACACCTCGGAATCCACTAAATGGCAAGGTAGTATGGAAGACTATTACGTGTAGTATCTTCTAACCTAGCCGTGTTTCCTTAGATGTCTTGCTATGCATTAAGAGCTAGTTATCTTAAAGCTTTAATGCGCACATCATTAACAAGAAAAGTATAAGAAAGTGTTGATTCCCACTTCAATAGATGAATTCCTTAAGCTTGTTCAGGATTGTTATATTAGATAAATCTAACACAACTATAGTAGAAACTTTGTTTGAATGTATTAAAGATTATGTGGAATCTAATCTTTAATATTAAGAAGAACTATCAATGAAACAGTAATTATATGAACATATAATTCAACAAACAAAAGCTCCAATATTAATAATACGAATACTATCAAAGTATTAAGGTTACAAAGACCTTGAAGATCTGATAATTCTATGAATGACTTGTATCAAACTCTATGCCCTAGAACCTCCTTTTATACACCAAGGAGTCCTAAACGGCTTACAATACTTTCCTAAGAATATCAAATCTTTTAAACAAATAAGTTATACATATGTTTTACACAAATAACTAATATAAATTACATAAGCAGTACTAACTAACTCACTAGTACTAACTTCTTCACTAGCAGCATTAACTTCTTCAGCATCATTAACTTTGTACTAACAGTAGTAACTTTTGTACTAGCAGTAGTAAACACTTAGTATTTTTCTCTGAAGTTCTTGAGCAGTACTAACACAACTGAGCAGCATTAACTCTGATATGAGCAGCAGTAGTACTAGCAGCATTAAGAAGGCTTTTAATCCCAACATTCACAGTCTAAAAACTTTTCTCTATCAGAAGCAAATCTTTTAGATTCATTTACCAAAGTTTTGACTCTTTCTTTGTATTGTTCAAGCTCGCTGGTTAATGATTCATTCACACTTTGTGTCTTTTAATTTACCATGTTACATTTTTCTACTTGAGTTTTTATGTGTTCAATTACAAAAAATATCCTATCATTATTTTGAACAGGAGGAGGAACATAGTTATATTCATCATTGCCAATAGTAACCATATAATCAGCGTAGGAGATAACATTATTGTTACTCGTAAGTTCATCATATGACTCATTATTGGAAACTATGTTTTCAATATATTCCAGCTCTTGTTTATCAGAATTAACCACATCAGATTCATGGTAAGTGTCATAATGAGGTACCTTAGAGAGTATGTTCGAATCATAACGTGGTTCAACCGTGTCATCATTGATAGAACCGACAGGAGACAAATTCGCCATAAAGATTGCATTTTTTGTAGCTTCGTCATCACTGTCTGAATCATATGCATCAACGTGGTCTGCCTTAAAATTTTTTATAGCTTGTAACAGGAGATCCTTACAGTCATCAATTTCTTCCAAAATGTTAGCTAAGAAATCTTGTTGTTCATCATTTAATACAACTCATGCTTCTTGTGCTTGAGCAAGTAGCATCTTGTCTTTAAACCATTCAGAGTCTTTCACCCTTTTCTTTGCAGTACACTGCTTAGCAATATGACCTTCACCATTGCAATTATAACATCTGATTACCCTTGGTTGTTTTGTCCCTGTATTTCCAACTGTATTGACAACCCTTGCTCCTAAAGCTTGATTCTTTCCAGCATTGCCCGCATAACCTTGAGACTGTCTACCTTGAACATTCTGAACTGTAACTTGGCTGTTTTGAATTGTAGCTTGAGTTCTTGGATTAGACGAAATTCGAAGTTGGTTATTTATGGGAGGATATCTTGAGCTATAAGCAAAACTCAAGAAGATCATAGCTTTGTTGAGACTAGCTATTAGATCATCAGTTAGAAGAAAGGTTAGTACAACAAATCCGACATCAGGTTGAATTATAGGTGGTTGTTGAAATTAGTGCATAGCTTTGAAATGGAGGTGATTGAATAAGTTGTTGTATTATTGGAGTGTTTTATTGATAGTGCTGATATGGTTGATAAACTTCAGATGGATACTGTATTTGTTGACTGATGTATGAGGTAGGCGGGTTGTAGGTATTTGCTAGCAAAGCAAGTGGTTTTGGGAATCGTTATCGCATTTCTCGAGCATCTTTAGCATCTCTTTCATTGTGTTTGAGGAAAGCATACAACTGATCAAAGTTCATACTATGAAGATCTTTTGCTTTTTTAGCTGCTATGACAAACCTACTCCACTCAGGTTGAAGATGATTTACAAACTTCGTGTTGATTTGCATGTTTGACATAGACATAGGAATCATTTTCATGTCATTGATCAATTTAGCATATCTCAGATAGTATGAGTGGATTGATTCTCCAGACTCAGATGTGAATTTATCAAATTCATCATATAGCATTGACTCACGTTCTTGCTTGGTCATCTTTGTGCCTTCCAAAAGTTCTTTGACTCGATCCCATATTTCTTTTGTAGTCTAAAAGTGGTTGATAAGAGTGTAAATGTCGAATGGTAATCCAAGAAGAATGATATTAACAGCTTTGATGTCACTATCGTATCGTTACTTCTCTTCTTGAGAAAGGTCTGCAACTTTTTAAGGACGACGGATGTCAGTAACACCATCTGTGTCTTTAACAGTAATCTCTAGTAAGAGTTTAACAGGATCATTCTTGATTGAGTCAATTAACATTTCTACATTCTCTTTTCCTTGGATATATAGCATAATCCGAGTCTTCCAACTATCATGCCTTTCTCTACCATCGGAGGACGGTTTTCAAAACCTGCTGCAATAACGTTTTCTGCCATTGTTGCCATTGTGAATTTTATTGTGTAGACTTTGTATGAATTGATATTTGAGGATCGTTTTGACGAGAAGAAGTGTTGCTTTTGTGAAAGTTTTGTCGAAAGATTGTACTTTTGTAACACCCCCAAAATGCGATACGCAGCGGAATACAACGATTGGAGTGCTACTTCATAATACATGCACACTAGTCCCAGTAAACGTTCAAAGATACGTTTATAAAACACAATTTCATTTATTAGAAAGATCAGAGTTACATAGGTCACAACACCAACATAGAAATTATTTCTAAAAGTCACAACACGACTTGATTTCCAAAACATTTATTTAGTTTATGACACTACTTCACCGAGGCACCGTCCTTGATATCCGCATTCCGTCCCATTCAGCCATCAACGGCAATTAACCTGAGATACATGCTTAAAAAGTTAACAAAACGTTGAGTGAATTCATAAAGTTTACAATTAACATATAGAACGCATATTTTGGGTTCCACAACACGTATAACAGTGGCTCGTAAGTCAAGTTATAAAAATAGTGAATTCCAACTAAAGAGCCCGTGTACCGAAACTTAATACATTCATTCCCGTAGGATGAAATTATGTCCGAGAAGTATGCCACTTCTCCTAATACTAACCACAAAATGTCCGTTTGACAGGGTGGTCCTAACGGATTCAA